>OVBE01010914.1:0-14590 GCA_900406425.1 Iberis pinnata
TGACACCTATTACTACTACAACGACATGATAGTATAATAGGAATTGACACGTAAAAACCCTACTATCAGCATCTACCCAATGCTAATGAAACCTAAGTTTCCTGATTCTACCCAGTAAGGAGTCCTAAATCTACCCTTCGAAACTCAAATTGATCATTCACATTCCCCATTTTTCATCTTTCTCTTTGTTACACTTAGGAGAGACTTCCTTCTTAGATGTTGCTAGCTATTTCAGGAACCTTTTTACTTATGACACTTATGGCCTTTGACATTTCCACTTACACTATCTTTTGGGTCTTACCCTTTTGAATTCATTGTCACAATTTTTTTTCTTATTTCGCACTAGCCATACTTCTTTTGCATACCATTGTTCCCCTAAACTTTTCACTAGCATATTCTGATTATTTTTTTCATTTCTCTCATAAGGTTCTTTCTTAACACTTCCCTTTTTACCAACTACCAATACCCTTTTCATTTGTTTCCACCCAAACCAACACTCAAAATCGAATCCCACCTATTCCTATCTAGTCTAAAAAGCATGGACTAGAACTACATGAGACCCTATTCGTGTCAGTTCGAACCTAACACGTTCTACCAAGCTCATTCTATAAAAGTTCTGCCACTCAGTAGTAAATTCAGAGTTTGAAAGAAGGCAAGGTTCAAGGGTGGGGATTCTACTTGGGTTAACAAGAGTGGTAAAAGGTATAAGATAACCCAAATATGTATATGTTATCCATGAGTTCATATTCAACACACAAACATGATATTTAAACATCCAAATTCGAGTTCTAATAGATAGGAACAAACTTCAAATTACAGCATGCTTCAAGGCACAAACGATCATGCAAGTTCACATTCCAAGGAAGGTGCAGTTTTACTTCAGACAATTTCAGGATGCATTAGACAACTAACAACCAGGGCACTAACATTTTCTGAGAAAACAACATATTTACAAGGTTATCATTTTCCTAGTTTCCTATGCATATGCAACTTACATGAAAATGCAACTGTTTTTGAAGAAGGATTTTCGAAAATTTTCAAATTTTTATGGTTTTTCGATGCTAATAGATGCTATGTAAATGCAATGCAAAGTGGAGACAAAGGAACAAACAAGAAACTTTCATTAATAGCAGGTCCTCTGAATCCTCCCCCAAACATGAGTTACACAGTCTCTGTGTAAACCAAGTTCAGGATTTGACTCAAGGAATGACAGAATAGTGAAAACAGAAAAACATTTTAAACTTTAACAACAATCAGAAACAGCAAGCAAACATAGCAAACAGAAATCAAAACACAACAAGCAGATTATATAATGAAGGGTGGGATTGGGATGGACCTCAAAAGGTGTGGAGGATTCTCAAGGAAAATACTCATGCATCATATCATAGTATCCCGAGTATGCATCATGTGCTACTTGTTGTTGCTGCTAAGTTCTTGATGCTGCTGAACTTCCTGGTGTTGTTGAAGTGGCTGAGGTTTTTGAATGGTTTGTTGGCTAGTTGATCCACGCTTCTCTCTTTTGGAGTGGTATCTCTTCCTCTTCTGCGTTGTTTCAGGATTTTCAGAGGAGTGACAGTGAGGTTGCTCAACTCGTGGTTGCCTTGGACTGTTGGTGATGGACTTGCTTCTTTCTAAGTGTTTGAGGGACCCTTGCTTCTTTGAGGATGTGGCCTTGTTGAACTTCAATGTGAGTTTCTTAATCTGAGATGTCATCTCTTTGAACTTCCTGGTGAGGTAGCTGTCTTGGAACTTGTTCCATTTCTAAAGTTTCCCTATGTTTTTATGAGCTGTTGCCAAGCTCCTCCCCTGTCTGGTTGTTGGGGATTCTTCGAAATGGTAACATTCATGTTAATTTAGCTCCTTATCAGCTGGAGCTTCTGTCCCTTCAGCATTCGCTTCTTCAGCTATTTCCTCTCCTTCCTCTGCTGGTAGGATATCAGAGTTTTTGGTTTTGGTCGGAAGTCTATGTTGTTCTCCTTCCTTATTGTTGTGACCTTCTCATTGGGGAGTGATAGGAGTGCAGCTCCTAAGCTTGGATGAATGAAGCTATACTTTTGATCACTAGTTTTCCCTTCGAAGAAATGAGAGTTCTTTAGATAAGTCAGGTCAATCAACCTTGTTGGGTGTCCTCTACCTCCCAGAGGAACGTTGCAGGCTCTCAGGATAGGTGTAACAATTCCCCCAACCATCAAATTTCGTGGACTCCCTTGCCATAAGCTGTTTTTCCCCACTCTCTATACCACATCAATTGGTTTATTAAGATCCGAAATAGGCTAGAGTTAGCTCTATCTCCTTCCATCGAACGACCGTCGGATGTGTATTGCAGTATGGGCTTTAAAGATGTATCTATCATCCCCATTCTCCATTAGTAACATGCCCCGTCATCTGACTTGCAAATATGGTGTTTGCAATCGCCTTATGGAAATACCTCAAGACTGAGCTTCTTATCCCCATGCATTTGGATTTCCCTGGACTATAGGTTCCAACTCCTATTGTTGTCCACAGCGCAAAAAAAACTTCCTTAACATACTGAGGGAGCTCATCAATGTTTCCATCATTGGAGAACCCATAGAGGCGGTTTAAGTCCATCACTGAAAGTTCATAGCTTTGTCCTCTCACTGAGAACGTGATGTATCCCAGCATATCATCATCATCGAAGTACAGCTGGACCATGGCAAGGAAGTGGCAGGACTCTTCCTTGTACCCATCATAGTGAGAGGTCATAAGCTTCTCGAGACTTGTAGCGTTGAAGAGGTGCGACATATCCTTTGGTATTCGCAAAGCTCCCATTGTTGGCTTATGAGGGAATCAAGTTCCTTTGAAGTTCTGGGAAAGAAGAGCTTTTAGGTAGAGCGGATCAGAACTTTCCTCAACCTCCATTCGGGAAGTTCCCTATTGTACTACAGAGCTCGCGAAGTCAGCATAATACTCCTGAATCTCAGTACTCATCTCGTCACCCACTTGATACGTAGGATCCTCACTACTATTCTTATCCTCCATTGCAATTTGTTTTCCCCACCTGATTTTTTAACGTCTTTGGGAGCTTTCGAGCTTTGCTCTTTCTCTCTCTCTCTCTCTCTCTTTCTTTTTCTGCTTGTGCAATAAGGAGATCATGATGCTCTTGGATTTCCCTTTGTTCCCGTGTTCGTTGTAAACGCTTAGCAATCTCCTGTCCCTGGAGTTACCTTCCTGAGATAATTGGGGCGTTTGGTGAAAATTCAGGAGAGACTTCAGGTTCGTCCTCTCTTTCTCTAAAGATTGCTCGCTCCCTTTGTTGCCTACTTATGATCCTTTCCCGTCATGGTTAAGACATCCTTAATCCGATTTTTGCAAGTGATAATAGCTTGTTGAAAAACCCTTGTGAGAGCAATGCTTCTAATTGAAATTCCTTAAAGAAAAATTGTTTAGAGAGGATGGTTGTGAAGTGGATGAGAGAAAGATTGAGAGATACTCCCTTAATATAGCCTCATGTGATTTGAAGGGGTAGTATAGTGGTAAGTATTTCCGCCTGTTACACGGGTGAACCGGGTTCGATCCCCGGCAACGGCGCCAATTTGATAAACAAGACTTTTGAGTATCTTATCTTAACAAAATCTTTAAGTCTACTCATGTCATTGTAGTATTTAAGTAATCAATCCAAATTCAGGAGGGTTTACACACTAATTCTATATGAATTACATTTAGTCTAAGCTAATAAGAGATTTGAGGTTTTAAACATCTTAAACATTCATAAACTAATCAAAAGAACAAAAGTCAACAGCAACTAGAAACGTCAACAGAATTTAAAAGCTTGAAATCAAATATAAGATGGCTAAGCAAAAGGAATAGCTTATTGATTTGATCAATTAGGAAACTCCTCATGATGTTCAATACAACTATCTAGCTAATCCTTGGTCTAAGATTCCATTCCTAGACTAATCCATTCCCATGGTAATAATCCCTTCCTAGATCATGCAACTAAAACAATCCCTTGAATGATTACATAACCAAGAAGCATTAAAATTTAATCCATAACAAACCACTAAAATAACTAACACAAATCTCTTTGGTTAGGCCTCATTTAGCATGCAAATGTTGGTTCCGGCATTTTATCGAACATCTTCCGGGCACAACTCAACCTATGATCTAGATTCAAGTGATCAAGTTAAATCTAGCATTAAGAACATCATCAACATGAGGATAAATGAAATATAAGCCCTAAACATCATGATTCATTCTCTAATCAACCTAATCTACCTAGCCATTTGCTTAAAGGTAACTACTCACTATCCATTAAATGAACACAAATTCCTAGAGTAGAAATGTGATTATCCATATATATAAATAGATTTGAAAGAAGAAAAACAATCAAAGATAAACAAAATAAACTTGATTGAAGATGAGAATCCAAGGAAGTTACAAAGGTTTTTCTTCCCAAAAGCATAAAACAAAACTAAAAACATAAGATTCCCTAAAAATTAGGGTTAAAGGTTTAAATAGTCTCGAAAAGAAAGCTGGGTTAACCCATAAAACCATTGGGTTAACCAAAAGACAAAATGAGTTTTTACTACAAAGGGAAAAGTTCAAGGTTGAATTTTTGCATTTTCAGGTCGATACCGGTTCGGGCAAACCGGTATGACAAGCCGATATTGATTTTCTTCTTTCGTACCGGTTTGTCCAAACCGGTACGTTTCCCCGCTGCTAAGTCTCTGTCACACCGATACTTCCTCTTTTACGCTGGTACCGGTTTAATCAAACCGGTACCATAAACCGCTACAGCTCTATATTGTCCATACCGACTTCCAAACCGGTACCATAAACCGCTACAGCTCAAAAACTCCACTTTTTGTTCCATTTTAAGCTTTTTTTATCACAAACTCGGTTTCTGCTTCTAAGAACTGAAATAATGAAATGCATATGCAAATGCACAATAACTAACCTAAATGATCATGAATCTAACTTAAATGGATGCAAAACAAAGTTATAAATATGCTAAAATACAAGTATATCAACTCCCCCAAACTTATCCTTTGTTTTTCCGCAAGCAACTACAAAGGAAAGTAAGGAAGAGAGGTGTGAAGGTGGAAATCTCAGAACCAAAATATGCTGCTAGAGTAGGTGATATCATTGTCAAAGTTACTAGTTCTAAAGTGCGAACCAATCTATTCCTACTTAAAAATCTTAGCCTTACTCATCACAACTTAACTGAGATCGATCCTAGCTTCCACATGCATTCAAATTCATTAATCTCTTTAACATTCATTAAATAGGAACCGTGAATCAAGTTATGCACCATCAATGGACTTATTTGGTTTAGGGACTAGGTTAAGAGATAAAAATGATCTCTTTTTGCCGCGGTTTTTCCATTTCAAAACAAGGTTCACTCAAAACGGAAAAGAGGTTTAGTAGAATGCTAAATGTGAGAACACTTGGATGTATACAAGAATAGGATTCCATCTACCCATAACCCAAAAAGCCTAAAGCTTTGCATTTAAAAACATGGAGAAGGATCTTAATCTACCCTTTTAGCCCGGAGATACACATCCTAGTTCTCTACCATTTTCATTCAAACTCTTATCAATCAATGACTTAGGAGGAGGATTTGATCCTTTTTGCTAACCTAGCAGATTGGTAGTTTTACCACTTCTAAGGGCTTAAGGATTTTCATTCTTATTTTTCCAATCTTTTCTTTCCTCTTTCGCATTTGTTTATTTTACAACTTCAATCGCTTTTGCGCTAAGCCGTACCCTTTTATTACTTCTTCTTTTCCCAATCCTTTACTAGGCATTTTCATTGCATTATTCTTTCTTTGATCCCCTCCTAATCCTCTTAGAACATTCCTTTCCCTTTTTTGAGCGATGACCAAATCGGCAATCTAAATCCCATGTTTCCCTAAATCATTCCCGTGTTATTCCGAACCTAAGCCTATCTAGTCCAAAAGTCGTGAACTAGAACTACATGAAATCCAATCCTTGTCATTTCAAACCTAACACTTTCTACCAAGCTCATTTCATAAAAGTCCTACCACTCAAAAATCAATTTGTGGCTTGAAAGAAAGTTGGTTCATGGTGGAGAATCTACTTGGACTATCAAGAGTGGTAAAATGGGATAAGATAGTCCACGTTTGTATATTTTATCCATAAGTCCAATCCAATGCATAGACATGATAATTAACAATCAAGTTAAAGTTTGAATAGATAGAGATTAACTTCAAATCAAAACATGCTTCCAAAAGGTAAAGATCACACAATTTCATATTCCAAGCAAGGTTCAATCTTAGTTCAGAAACGACTAGCTAGCAACAGACAACTAATAACTTGGGCAATGATACCAACTAGAGAAGAAGCATACTTACAAGGACAATTCATCATAGATTTCCTATGCAAATGATGCAACCTAAATGCAAATAAGGGAAAGGCAAATGATAGAGCTAAATGCAATTTTTTTGTTGTTGAAATTGTTTGATTTTTCGATTTTTAGGGATTTTTCAATAAACCATAACTATATACAATGCAATGCATGATAAGAACAAAAATCGAAACTAAGTTAGCTACGGTCCCTCCCCTAAACTTAAATCACACGGTCCCTTGTGTGATAAAAGTCCGGAGAAAGGACAAAAACAATATAAAAACTAAATGCAAATGTATTTACAAAGGTGAAGAAGGGGTACCTCAATAGTAATTGAACGTTGGATCATATGGTTCCTCGTCGGATGAGAAACCCAGTGATTCATTGTCCATTTCGGGAGGTGGTGGTGTCGGCATTCTCTGTCTATTCCTTCATCGTCTTGGTGCATCTACCGAATTTCGTGGTCGATGAGTGGTTGAATGGCTTGAGCCATCACCTCCATGGTAAGAGTGTCGTCGAGAGGCGCCATCTTCTAAGTCCATACCCTCATTAACGTCAACTTTGGGTTGTTGTGGTAGTGGTTCTTGATCAAAACGCATGTCGGAACCACACCTTCTACACGTCGTTCCCTTCATAATGATGGATGTAAGCTTATTCACTTTCTTGATCAACTTCCCCATTCTTCTGTCTTGGAACAAGTTCCACCGGGTTAGTTTCTTTTGTCCCAAATAGAGGTTTTGCACATACCCGAGTTGATACGACATTGAGGAAGGTTCGGGATAATATCTAGCACATCCATATATAGTGTTTGGATCGTGAGAAGTTTCTATTGTTGAAGCGTATTGACGGGGTTATCTTATCGGTTCCACCATTGTTGGAAAGGGAGGTTCGGGAATCGGTTCTGGTTGGAATCGGACGTTGCCTTGGCGCGAGAAAGAAGTGGAGTTCATGTTAGGGAGGTACAATGTTGCCTTACTCCCGTTGTTGTCCATGTACAGATAAGCGTACTTGACCGATGATCCTTCTTTTACTTTTCCAACTAATATGAGCATCTTGTTTAGATATTTGAAGTCCATTCTCTTTGGGGGGGGGGGGTAGGGGTGGTAGCTCGATGTCGACGGCCTTTAGGATTGGGGTTATCCATCCTCCAATGCTCAATTGAGGTGTCTTGTCCTTACGAGTCCAACCCCAAGTCTGAAGGTGATAGAGATGGCTCAAAAACAATCGCAACGGGCTTGGTCGACACTCCTCTAACTACGGGAATAGTTCTTCATTATCCAATTCTCGACGAATAATTGGTGCTAGGCCCAATCGCAAAAATCCCAATTCGGATTCCATAATACTTCCACCCTCTCGTCTGCAGAATAATGAATGAAAAAGAAGTTTATGAATGTACCGTAGGGCAGGGTGGCGAAGGTTTGGGGCCTTGGTCCTTCCTGCTAAAAATGCTCCCGATCCAACACATCTCCATATCAAATCCGCTTCCCCAAATGCTCTCTCGAGGGCAGGTTATCCTTGGGAAGCAAAACCGTAAATCTCAGATAACTGATCAAAGCCTAATGAGTGGAGTCTTCCGTTAAGGTCACGAAATTCAAGTCTTCCTCCTCCCGTTCGGTGCAGTCTATCACCTTTGTAGGTAAAAGACTGGAATGTGGCGAGGAACATGCATGTGAGTTCTTGGTATCCCTCAAAAATACATGTTCAGGATACTTCTAATCCCCATCCCTCTCAAGACAGCATCAACGTCATCATAAATCCCGAGAATCCGTAATGAAGACGGGTCTGGGAAATTCGATTCGACGAATTACACTTTCATTAGAGCTTTATAAACCTTGGTTTGTGTAGGTAGTCGCTGAGGGTCTCTTTCCATATGGACCGGGGGAGGAGGAGATTTTTGGTGTGAAGCAGTTTCCTCGTTTTGTGCGGCATTACGGCTGGTCCTGGAATTCCTTCCCGTAGGTTCATTTATGGTGATACCTTCGGTACTAGGCACATTACTCGATCGCGCTCTCTTTTTGCTGCCATCATCGGTCATAATCCCTTTTTGCTTGTCTTCTTTGGTTAACTTCTTCTTGGGAGCCATGAGTGAATCCTACAAAAGAAGAGGGATTAGATAAAATTCTCGACAAACTCTTGAATCCCATTTGTGCAATTGAAGATAAAGTTCATGAATGAATGTCGAAATTAATGAAAAATTTATCAAATCCGCACATAATCTCAATTCAATAAATTTCATAATGTGATTCCAATCATACCAAACCATACTCAATCCTTAAACAACCGATTTCTCCCAAACTTAATCCAAAATTGCTCAAGAACCCTAATTCCCAATTTTTGCAAAATCATCAAATTGATGCTCAATCAATCAATAAAAAGGCAATGTTGTTGATTCCCAATAAGTTTCTAAGCTTAATCATGCATATTCAACATTAAAATCAAAGAAATTTCAAGTTCCATTTTCGGGTGAATAGTGTTTCGCGAATTTGGGATTCAAAATGCATACCTTTGGGATTGATTGGTTAAAAATGAAGAGAAGAAATGGAATGGGCGGGAGAAATCCGGTCAATAGCAAAAGGAATCACGAAAATCGGTTGAAAACGGAGGAGAAATCGAAAATTTTGATTTTTGGAGAATGAAAATCGCATATGGTGAAAAGAAAAGGAAGTAGAAGGGTTTTTGTCGGGTTTAATGAGGTCTATCGAGCCATACCGGTTAATGCAGACCGATACGTTAAACCGGTATGACAGTTTTAACGTGTGTACCGGTCTGCGAAACCGGTATCTTAAACTGACACCTTACTTACTCTTTGGTACCGATTTGATCAAACTGGTACTGTAGACCGCTGCTAAGCGTCTGTCAAATTTTTCTGCTCGTACCGGTTTGAACAAACCAATACGCTAGACCGCTGCTAAGCATCTGCCAAATGTTTCATCTCATACCGGTTTGGATAAAACCGGTACTCCAGACTGGTATCGACTTCTAAATGTTATATCGGTTTATACAAACCGGTACTCCAAACAGGTATGGTCTGAATTTCCTGAAATTTTTTCCAAATCTCCATCATTCAACACCTAAGCTTCCCAAATGTTGGTAAACCCAAAAATATGCCAAAATAAATGCAAAAACTTGAAGATAAAAAGGATATGTACAAAGGATAGTCATGAGATTGTCTCTCGAGTGTGCTTGTTTTAAGTCACTAAGCTTAACTCGCCTTTCTTTTAAGCTTGAGGAGGTTCGTAAAGAGACATTGAATCTCTTTCCTTGACAACTTCACTTGCCAAGTATCGCTTTACCCTCTGCCCATTCACAGTGAACTCTCTTTCGTCTTTTCCGAGAAGAAAAATTGCACCATAGGGACGGATTTCCTTAACCGTAAAAGGACCCGACCATCTTGATTTTAGCTTTCCGGGAAAGAGCTTCATCCTTGAGTTGTATAGCAATACCAAATCATCAACCTCTAACTCCTTCGTGATGATTTTCTTTTCATGGAAAGCCTTTGTCCTCTCCTTGTAGATTTTAGCATTCTCATAGGCTTCAAGCCTAATTTCATCCAACTCACCAAGTTGAAACTCTCTCTTCTCCTTGGCACTCTTGATGTCAAAATTCAGCAACTTAACTGCCCACATAGCTTTGTACTCTAACTCAACCAGAAGATGGCAAGCCTTTCCATAGAGAAGGATGAATGGAGTTGTACCTAATGGACTCTTGAATGCGGTCCTATAGGCCCACAAGGCATCATCTAACTTAATAAACCAATCCTTCCTAGTTGTGCCAACCGTCTTCTCAAGAATCGTCTTAATTTTCTTGTTGGAGACTTTGACTTGGCCACTTGTTTGAGGATGGTAAGGTGTTGCTACCTTATGCTTAACCACATGCTTTTTCAATAGGCTTTCAAACACTTTATTAATAAAGTGTGACCCTCCATCATTAATGACAACTTTTGGGACTTCAAACCTTGGGAAAATTATACTCTTAAACATTTTCAAGACTACCTTAGCATCATTGGTTAGACTTGCAATGGCTTCTACCCATTTTGAAACATAATCAACCGCTACGAAGATGTAACTATTCCGATAAGAAGAAGGAAATGGTCCCATGAAGTCTATTCCCCACACATAGAATTTGTTTGGGACTTAGCCCATTTTCTTTATTTTGCTAACTAATCTACTTCATTTCGTTTGTGCACCTCAGGTGTATGAACCTAAGGAGTAGAGGACCTACCAATCTTATTCCGATCGTTGACGATATTAGAGCATTCGAGCGACACCAAACTCGGCAAAGACGCGAACGAGAGCGACTTGCTCATCTTCAACGCTTGGATTTAGAAATGGATAATGATGGTGGGGCACACAACCCCGTTGTTGGTAACAACAACCGGCAAACCATAGGACAAAATGATGCACCAAATCGTCATGCACAAAGAACCGGCATTCGTCCACCACCCATAGCAAACAACAACTTCGAGATAAAGTCGAGCCTCATCAACATGGTTCAAAATGCTAAGTTCAATGGCCTCCCTATGGAAGATCCCTTGGAACACCTTGAAAACTTTGACATGCTCTATAGCACGGTCAAGATTAATGGGGTCCCCGAAGATGCATTCAAGATGCATTTGTTCCCATTTTCTCTAGGAGAAAAAGCAAATTCTTGGGAAAAAAATGTACCAACCGATTTGGTTGAGACTTGGGACGCCTGTAAGAAGGCATTTCTAACCAAGTTCTTCTCTACTTCAAGAATGGCTAAGCTTCGGAATGACATATCCGAATTCATACAACGGGGTAATGAATCTTTTGGAGAGGCATGGGAGCGCTTTAAGAGCTATACACTCCAATGCCCGCACCACGGTTTCTCGGGTGAGAGTCTCCTAAGCACTCTTTATAGGGGTTTAGCTCCAAAATACCGAATGATGTTGGATACCGCAAGTCAAGGAAACTTCTTCAACCAAACCGAAAGCGATGGGTTGCAATTGGTTGAGAATTTGGCTCAAAGTGACAGCAATTATAGTGAAGACTATGATCGCTCGAATCGGGAAGGTAATAGTGATACTAACTGCAACAAAGGATTAAAATCACTTGAAGAGAAGCTAGACAAATTCATTCTCTCTCAACAAGCGACAATTAACGTTGTTGGAGATGCTCAAGACGATTGTAACAATCAACAAGAAATTACTCAAGAGGAGCTAGCCTATGTGGGCAACCAAGGCTACAACCATGGTTACAACCAAGGCTACAACAATTACCAACCAATCCCGAACCTATCTTACCGCAACCCCAATGTGGCAAACCCCCAAGATCAAACTTATCCTCCAAAGCCACAACAACAAAGCTTTCAACCAAGACCTCAATTCAACAACCAAGGTGGTTTTCAACAAAAGCCTCAATACTTCACAAAACCACCAGGATTCTCAACCAACCAATCTCCACAACACCAATCTCAAGGAAGTTCTTCATCGACCACTCCTCAAGATAACACTAACCAATTGTTGAAACAAATTTTGGAAGGGCAAGGAAAGAATGCAATTGATTTTGGCATTTTCAAGAAGGATGTTAATGCTAAAACCGAGTATCTTCATGCAAAGATTGAGAGTATGGCTTCTCACTTGATAGCCTTGGAAAATCAACTAGCACAACTCACATCAACCTCTAAACGCCTCATGGGACAACTTCCGGGTAAACCCGAAACCAACCCCCAAAGAGTACATCAATGCAATCACTTTAAGAAGTGGCAAGGAGTTACCACCCCAAAGAAACTTGAAGATCCAGGGAGTTTTACTTTACCTTGTGCTCTTGGACCTTTTAAATTTGAAAATTGTTTATGTGATCTAGGAGCTAGTGTTAGCTTGATGACATACTCCATTGCTAAGAAACTTGGTTTCTTTTCCTTTAAACCTTGTAGGATATCTCTTGTCCTAGCCAATAGATCCGTAAGAGTGCCGGTTGGAATGTTGGAAGATTTACCATTAAGGTTGGAAAACACCAAGATCCCCACTGACTTTATAGTCTTGGAAATGGAGGAGGAGCCAAAAGATTCACTTATCTTTGGAAGACCGTTTTTGGCAACCGCCGGGGCAATCATTGAAGTCCGGAATGGAAAAATTGATTTACATTTGGGGAAGGATCATGTGCAACAATATGACATCTAGGAGATCATAAGGAAACCAACCATAGATGGCCAAGCCTTCTATATGGAAACTATGGAGGATTTTTCCAATGAAGACTTGGAGGAGCTAACCACCGAAGAAACTTTGCAATTAGACTGTCAAGCCTAATGATCAAAGGGCTCTAAATACCGAGGTTGAATGGATGAGGGAAAAACTTAATTCTCATGAAGTTCTAGAAGAGGGAGTGGAATTTGAAAACATACTCCAACAAGGACAACATTGCGTCAACTCCCTTGACTTGAAGGACGAAGCTAGCATTGGTAAGTCTAGCCCTAATGAGGATTGGAGTAAGCTAAAAGCTCCCAAGATAGAACTTAAACCTTTACCTGAAGGCCTCTGGTATGTATTTCTTGGCTCTAGCTCTACTTAACCGGTAATTGTCAATGATGATTTGGGTGTTGATGAAGTTGATGCTTTAGTGTGTGAATTGAGAAAATATAGGAAGGCAATAGGTTATTCTTTAGATGATATTAATGGGATTTCACCCACCTTGTGCATGCATAGGATACATCTAGAAAATGAATCTATGTTTTCTATTGAACACCAACAAAGGTTGAACCCAAATCTAAAAGAAGTGGTTAAGAAGGAAATCCTAAAACTTCTAGATGCCGGAATTATATACCCGATCTCGGACAGCACATAGATCTCCCCGGTCCATGTTGTCCCAAAAAAGGGTGGTATAACCGTAGTAAAAAACAAAAATGATGAATTGATACCTACTCGAACTATAACCGGACATAGGATGTGCATAGATTACCGAAACTTAACACCGCCACTAGGAAAGACCACTTTCCATTGCCTTTTATTGATCAAATGCTTGAGCGGCTAGCCAATTATCTTTACTATTGCTTCTTGGATGGGTACTCTGGTTTCTTCCAAATACCCATCCATCCGCAAGATCAAGAGAAAACCACTTTCACATGCCTCTATGGTACCTTTGCTTGTTGAAGGATGCCATTTGGGTTATGTAACGCTCCAGTAACTTTTCAACGTTGTATGATGTCTATTTTCTCTGACTTGATTGAAAACATGGTCGAAGTCTTTATGGATGATTTCTCTGTATACGGCTCTTTGTTTTCTGCTTGTTTGTCTAATTTGTGCAGAGTTCTGGAGAGATGCGAGGAAACTCATCTCGTGCTAAATTGGGAAAAATGCCATTTTAAGGTAAGAGATGGGATAGTTCTTGGGCATCGAATTTCTGAAGACAAGATTGAGGTCGATAGGGCGAAGATTGATGTTATGACAAGTCTTGCACCACCAAACTCGGTCAAAGGGATAAGGAGTTTCTTAGGACATGCCGATTTTTACCGGCGATTCATAAAGGATTTTTCAAAAGTGGATAGGCCACTAACTAGGCTCTTGTGCAAAGACATTGACTTCAACTTTGATGGTGAATGTCATGAAGCTTTCAACAAGATCAAGAAAGAGATGATAAGTTCCCCAATTGTCCAACCGCCGGATTGGGATTTTCCATTCGATTAAAGAAGCTTCATGTTATCTATTATGCAAGCAAGACATTAGATGATGTCCAAGTCAAGTATGCAACAACAGAAAAAGAATTACTCGCGATAATCTTTGCATTTGAAAAGTTTAGATCTTACTTAGTGGGCTCTAAGGTGGTTGTCTACACCGATCATGCCGCCTTAAGACACTTGCTAGCTAAGAAATATGCTAAACCAAGACTTCTGAGATGGATCTTATTGCTACAAGAGTTTGATCTTGAGATAAGAGATAAGAAAGGCATTGAGAATGGAGTAGCCGATCATCTCTCAAGATTGAGGATTGAAGACAAGATTCCTATTGATGACTCACTTCCCAAAGAATAATTGACGTCTCTCGCATCGCGAATCAACGGTTTGAATAAAGCCGAAGTTCTAGGGTACACGTTAGGAGACGTATCCGTTTCGGGGTGGAACGAACCATGGTATGCTGATTACTTGGTTTATGATGCTTTGCCTCTTGATGTGAATGACTATCAAAAGAAAAGTTTCTTAAGAGAAGTCACTAGATACTATTGGGATGAGCCCTACCTCTACACTCTCAACCAGGATGGTCTTTATAGGAGATGTGTTGCCGAACAAGAAGTTGAGGGGATCCTCCTTC
>OVBE01010915.1:0-14589 GCA_900406425.1 Iberis pinnata
ACCCAATCCATTTTAACCCAACCCAATAAACCCATTAACCCATTACACCCATAAAACTATTAGAACCAAAAACTTGAACCCATTTGGATATATGGGTTGGTTTGGGTTGGGTTGACCCAAAAACAATGACCCATTTTGACACCCCTAATGTAGGCTGAGCGATTTAAATTGATAATTTCTAAATAAACTTATAAATTTTATCCATAATAATGTTTTAAATTAAATGGCAGAGCTTAAATGCATATCCATGCTTGCTAGTTTTGCTTTAAGAACTACTTTAATCTCTTTTCCTCTCACATTTAATAAAATAAATTGACCTCGTGTCCTTTAGTCAATTCGTTTCCGGCATTAGATGTCACTGTTTTGTTCTTCATCGGTATGAATTGTCTTATTGGAATAGTCCCGTCTGGACATCTAGTTCCGTTAAGATGCAAAACTTGCCAATTTGAAATTTTATTATTGGCCAAGTTTGAAAATCTTTTTTCAGGATCCTGTGTTATTATTTCATATATATATAATGAATTAGTTATCTATTGACACATCTTTAAACCATATATATATATATATATATATATATATATATATTTTATGACCCTGGTATCCGGAATCCCGAAGAATTTCGATTAGGCCCAAAGCATCCGCAGTCGCCAAGGATATCCAGGAGGGCCGCTGAATTCACCCCATGTTAATTGACGGTGGTCGGGATTCGAACCCAGGTAAAATATATATATTTAAAAATAATATAAATATATGAAAGAAAAAACCCGCAAAACATGATTCTTCAGAAGTGGATTCTTTAAGGCAAGCTGAGTTAGCCTGTCCATACAATCGATCGTATCCCCGTCGGGACTCTGCCAAAATATTAAGGTTGAGTTTTTCCAAATTGTGTTAAAAATTAGTAAAAATATTTTCTATTTTGTGGTACCATTTTTTAACAAAAACTTTCATTTAGTATTCTTGTAAAATTAAACAAAATTTTTATACACAATTATATATTGTGACGTTGAAAGAAAAAGAGTCGAAAAGAAAAGGAACCATATGTAAATATATTAATTTGATTAGAAAAAATGAAAGATAAATCAAACTACAATTTGTTTTTTCTAGTAAATAACCGTTCACAAAACAATATTAAATTATAAAACTATTTGAAATACATAACTAAAAAACTTCAAAAAAGTAAAAGGAATTTTTTTGGGTTAAATATATAGCTACCAAAATTTATTTCCTACCCACTAAGTTTTTTGGTTTGGTCAATTAGAGGTAAAACATGATCATGGATTTTGTGCAATTTTACATAAACATCAAAATCACCAACTAAACTCATTTCTTAGAGATCAAATTAAAACAAAAGCGCAAAAAAATCAGATTGTCAAATCAAAAATTTGTGCAAATTTCGTACATAATTCGTTTTGTGCAAATCTCGTGCAGAATTCGTTTAGTGCAAATCTCGTACAAAACTTCACCTTAAGCTCTGATATGTCTCGTGAAAATTTTGTGCAGAAATCGCTTTGTGCAAAATTTGTACAGAATTTGAGCAGAATTCGTTTCGTACAAAATATGTGCAGAAATCGTGTCGTGCAAAATCTGTGCAAAAATCGTTATGCACAAAAGCTGAACCAGACTCGTACAAATTTTGTGCAGAACTTTACCCTAAACTCTGATACCAATTGTTGGATGATAAGACTTATATATAAAGAAATAACTCTTCTGATACCAATTCAGCACGATAAGTGATTACTGGTTAAAATAGTTAACTTTCTATTTAGAAAATAGTTTTCAGAAGACAATTTTGTTAAGGGTAAAAAAAAAACTTTTAATACATACATTAGCCAATACTAGAAGTAAGCTCTTTGTCTTTATTAAAGATATGAACATATAAATTGAACTTTATGTTCCATAAAAATCAAACTCTCAGCGGTTAAAAAAAACAATGATCAACTATTTTTTTTTCAAAAAAAAACACAAACATAAAAGTTATAATTTAAGAGTTTAGAATTTAAAATTTTATGTTTGGGTTCATAAATTAAAAGTTAGGGTTAGAATTTAGTTGTGGGATTTTATAATGTAAATTTAAAGTTTATAAACTTATTTTTATTTTTTTGTATGTTATAACAAACAAAAATTCATAGTATTTTTGGAACCAAAACTTTAATAATGGTATTTTATTTTGTATATTTTTTGTAAAATTCATGTTAATTGTTCTACAAGGTTATGGGTTCAATACCCATGTATTCCATTTTCTTTTTTCAATTTATGTCTCCTAAATATTGCTTTTTTTAGTTATGAAATTAATAAATATAGTATTGAGTAAACTTAGTAAGTTTTTTATACAATATTAGTTCATAATACACGGTGTGTAGAAATATTTTATATATTATTATCTATAAAATTCAAAAATAGATTTTTTAATGTTTTTATATATGTGAAAAGATTTAAATTACTCATATAAATGATATTATAGTATCTGAAAGAATTAGAGTTTCTAGAAAAAAAAAAACAAAAAGTTATATATATTAATAGTGCAAAAAATTACAGTTCTTTTATACTTTTAAGTTTTAATCATATCAAAACATTATTTTTGGTTCATACATATTCATCTTAAACCGATTCACAAGATATACTGAAACAATGGGAAATTGTCAAATAAATGTATTATGTTAATTTGAACTATTTTTACTTCAAAACAAAATAGATTGAACACTTAGAGAAAAAGAATGAAAATTATTATTGAAACATATGTTAAAACTTTATATATATATATGCAATTTTTTTTTATAAAAATACGTAAACAAATAAAAGCTGAAAATGACAAAATAAAATTGAATGAAAACCCAAAGTTGGTCCAATAACACCATCACATATACATTTTTTTCCGTTTTAAAACTTATTGTCACTATTTGTTTAAGATTTTTTATATTTTAAACCTTTTTTTACATATTTAATAATATAAAATATCGATCTTTATTTTTTATTTTGTTTTAAACTCCTATATTTTCAGTACCGATACTGTTTAACCGATTTAACATGTTATGACGTATATATTTTTTTTTATTAAATGGAAATTGCTGATCATTCATGGATGATGAACTTTGGAAACCTCCAAAATAAATAATTTGATACGATTAAGAATTTTTTTTGTTTAAGATTTTTTTTATATTTTAAAATTTTCTTTTACATATTTTTATAATATAATGGTTTTTGTTTGGGCCCATTAACTCTACCTTTAGACTTTTGGGCTTTCTCTGCTAAATTTTGGGCCTGTTTTAAGGCTGATCATGTTTGGTTTATATAATGACATTACTTAGCCAAATGTGATTTACATGAAAAAGTTATCATTTTGCAATATTGTCATTGTAGAATCTAGTTTGTTTCAAAAATATGAGTTTTTTTTTATATTTTTTTGAAAATATTTGAAGATTTTTTCTTACTATTTGAAGTGCCACGTTGAATTCATTTTGCTCTTGGATGAAATTTGAAGTAAAATCTAATCTCACATTATTTCATTTTTTTAACTTAAACACAAAATATAAAGAGTAGGCGAAGGTTATTGGGTGTATGAAGTGTATTTAGAAATCTAAGCAAAATATTTATTATTGGATTAATGAGATTATTTTTAATATCATGTGTTATTCGTTTAATGATTTGTAAATAGTAGTTAAAATACAATATTAACTGTTTAGTGATTTATTATTGGGTTTCAAAATAGAGCTGGGCGTTCGGATTTCGGATCGGTTTCGAATCGGTTTTTTTGGTTTTCGGTTAACAAAAATTGGGAAATATAAAAACCGTTCGGGTTTTTAGTCAAAATCGGATCGGTTCGGTTTTTAAAAATTTGTTTTCGGTTCGGTTTTAAGATTTTTTATATAATCCATTTCGTATCCGAAAAATCGAAAAATCCAAAAAAACCCAAAAAAATCCGAAAAAACCCGAAAAAGTCCGAAAATCCATGTAAACCGAAAAAAATTGTAAACCTACAACATAAAATTAAGTATGACATTACGGATTTAGGGTTATTAGTTTGTGAATTTCGGTTTAATCCAGTTATCCGATTCGGTTCGGTTTATTGAAAAAACCGAAAGCTGTAAAAATAAAAATCCATTCGGTTTTAAAACTATAACCGGTTCATTTTCGGATCCGATTTTTTGCTTCGGTTTCGGTTTTGATTTTCGGTTTATTATGCCCAGCCCTATTTTAAAATCTATTTTGTATTTTGATGGATTTAATAGGTATACAACAACATGAACAACAAAAAAATAAATTCGAGAATAAATCGTGTTATTTCAAATTTTAGTGATTTGAGAATCCAAGAATTCTTAATTCTTATAGATTAATCCATTAAAATACACGAACCAATAACACCACTAAAATTATCCCATAAATAAATTAATTTAATTCATAATTCTATATTAATCTATTTTCAATTACTCGATTTTAGAGTAATATTTAGAGCAAAATTCAAGTGTTACTCCATTTTGAATAAAAAAAATAGTAGAGTTATATGTTGGAAATGATAATAAAACACTTTAACCATAAACCAAGTTTTTTTTATTACTAAACAGACAATGCAAATGACTTGCTTCTGTTGAAAAATCATAAAATGTTTTTTTTAGTTAACAACTAAAAAGATAAACTGCAAATGCACCTAACTAGTTTTTCCCCTAAATTAGTTGCATGGATTTGAAATTAGTGCAACCTAAGATTCTCTGTCACCTTCATGTTATTACCTAAAAGGTTAAACCCATGAAAATAAGAAGAAAAAAAAAACTAATCTGTTAAATGCAATCTTGAAAGCTTCACTCATTGTCTTTTTGCTTCTTGTTGCTTGGTGGACAATGCAATCTTTCCACCAGAGGTTTCGGTTTCCGACTCTTCCTATCAAATCCCCTTACACAAACATATCCTGCACATATTATATCATCATTATAGTCAAAATGCAACCCAAAGTTATATAACATATAGTATCACTAAGGTCCTGTTCGTTTGCCAGTCGCTAGCGGCAGCGATTAAAATTGTGTTCGTTTGTCAGTCGCTGGACCATCGACTAATCGCAGCGATTAAAAATTTTAGCCGCTAAATTTTTTAGCGTTTCAAAATAGATTCAGCGACTGCTTGCCGCTAGCGACTGGCAAACAAACATAACCAGCGACTGATAACAGCTGCCGCTAGCGACTGGCAAACGAACAGGGCTTAAGTCCGATTCATTAATCAATTTAAGTCATCTTCAATACTTTTCATGTTAAACATCTTACTTCACCAAATCAATGAGTTTCCAAACCTCTAAAAAAATTAATATAGAAAATTAGTCCAAAAACCAAAAAATATGTGACTCCCAAAATTTTAGGACCGATCCGTGCAAAGCAAAAAAAAACCCATTATGACTCGTTTTTTCGTACTTGTATGAACATTATATAGATGATAGTAGCAACAAATCAAAATAGAGAGTAAATGAGACGACAAATTATTTTAAGTGGAAGATCTTTTTGATGTGAGAAGTAAAAAACCAAAAATCGTAATCTACTCAAAATCCACATTTTAGTCTGTTATTTCCTATAGTAATCCAATCTATTAGCCTTATGAATGGTTATTTTGGTATGATAATTTTTCATGAATTTTGAGTTTGATTCTATGTGTTTTAAAGGTGTTTCAATCTAACTATAAAATCAAGATTATGAAACATTAACATACCTCTCCGAAAGCAGTATTTAATTGTTTCCACATCTGAACCTACAAAATTAGAAATACCACAATTATTATATGCTTAGCATATTATATATGTATTCATACACATAAGTTCATTAGTCTTTTGAAACATTTACCTACAAAACAAATAGAAACAGATGATCCAAAGAATATGGTTTCTCTATTTAGGTTCCATATCGACTGTGTTGGGACATGAATCGGGTTAATGCTAGTGTGATGGTCAGCAAAAACCTGCACAAGTAACTCAAATTTAGTTTGAAAGTAGAGTCTTTGCTTGATCCAAATTGACTCCAATTTGTTCATAAGTTACCTCATTTGTTTGGAAGTATGTTCCGTTTAAAGGGAAGCTTCCTCTCATTGCTGTTCTACAAGGTATCTGTTCACATCAAAATTGTTAGTTAGTGTGAAGTCGAATTTAGTTCTAGAATGGTTTACAAAATCGGTCTTTATAGTAATCTGCATAATTTGATTCTATCATCTATTCTAGGGCTGGCAATAAAAACCGAACCGAATTTTTCGAACCGAACCGAGATTTTTTGAACCGAACCAAACCGAATTACGTTTCGATAACCAATCGGCACAAGAAAATTCAATTTCTGTAACCGAACCGAAACGATAACCGATCGGTTTTTTTATTATTTTTTTCTTGAAAAAAAACCGAAAAACCCAAAAAAACTAAAATAACCAAAACTTAACCGAATAAACCAAACTTCAAAAATAAAAACCGAACCGAATACACCGGTTTTCAAACCGAACCGAAACTCTATTCGGTTCAGTTCGGAACACAAATCCGAAAACCAAACAACCGACCCGAACCGAACCGATTGAACCGAATTCCCAGCCTTAATCTATTCTATCATCGGCATTATTGTTGACATCAACCAAGTATTAATCCTCACATTTTCACTTAGAAATCTTACCATAATAGTTCCTCGTACTGTTTGTGACTGCTCTTCTCGAACACTGTTGCACGGAAAACATGTCTTGTCGCGACATAATGTATTATTTTCTTGTGAAAGACAATGTTTTCTCGATGGTTTAATGGAACTGGCTGTTTCACCTAGTGAACAATATTGTAAAAATCACAAGTTAGATGATTATTTATATGTTTCTAATGTTGAAATCTGTAAATTTGGTAATGTTTCTTTAAGTCTAGGATAAGTTCTTATTGTGTTTATTTCTAACCTGGTGTCCAGATAGCTAGCAAGTAAGGAAACTTATCCTCGGGTTCTCGCTTTGCAAACTGTAAAAAAAATATACAAAATAGTCGATCAGTTGTCGAAGACTACAAAACGAACAACATAACATATTGCTGATCACTAACGCTAGCAACATAAATCATTTGAAAGTGTACTAACCCCTTCAAGAATTGGATGGGAGTCCGGGATCTCATAGCTGTCACATAGTTAAAACCAAAATTTGAATAGTATGAGACAAATGCTGAATAAGATCTCAAGTTAAGAGTTTAGGATAAAAGCAAAACTCACACGTAATGCTCTGTTCGCAGCTTTCCTACGGTCTTTAGTTTTTGCGCGGGTATCGATGATGCTTGTGGACTTAATACAACCAAATCCTTTGATGTACCAGCTTCATTGTGAAGCACGAGTGTAGGAATCACATCACTTTCCCAAGGATCCTTTGAAGTTTCACCTTCACAAAATGTAGAAAACTTAATTTTATTGTCCCAAGGATAGTCCTCAATATCCCGCAATGGTTCTGGTGATGCTGGTTCCTCAATGATCGGTTCGCAGGACTGGATTCTTTCCGCTTCTTGCTCTTTGTCTTGAGAAGTAAATAAGGATTGTCTAAACTTGACCATAGCATGATTTGGGTTATATTCGGTTATTGCGGTTGTTTTCTCCTCCGGTCTTGGTAGAGCAAGTCGCGCACTGCCAAATTGAAACATTATATATGATTATGGCTCGGTATGTTTCCCAATAGCTAGCATAATTCGTTTTATAATCGCTAGCGACTTGTCAAACAACATGATTTATCTTGAGAAGTTGTATGTTTATGCTTTCATGAATCATTTGTCTCTCACTCTTTAAGCTAAGATATTTTTCATAGTTTATATAGCATATGCTAATTTTATAAATGAAGAATGTTTTGAGTGTAACCTTGCATGTGCACTAGCGTAATGTTTACAATCATTCTTCATTGGACATGCATTACAATTTGGTTTGGCTTTTGTGCAAAAGACCTACGAAATCAACAAAACATATGAATGTTCTACATAAACAGAAATCAAATTTTGTGGAAATGGAATACAACACATGAGATATGTTTTAAGTACCTTTCCAAATGTTATCATATGATAATGAAGCTCGTACCTAGAATGATGTTATACAAATAAGATTACAAATTTTTTTTATTCTTCGGTAATTCTAGGTATTAAAATTAGTTTCTTACAAAGTTTTCTGATCAAGCTTGCATAAGCGCGGCCAAAGATACTTTTGAACCGAATTCAACACCGGATACCTGAATATAACTAATGTCTTAGCTATATTTCGAAAGAATGATGATCTTGTAAAAAAAATTTGCTTACATTTCAAGAAGATGCATTTGTAATTCATCAGGAAGTGGTTGTATTGGAACCCATCCTAATCTTACTACTATGCGTCCAACATTAGTATCAACCTGAAAATTTGAAGTATGTAACTTTTTGATATCTTTATTGTAGATTCTTTAAAGTGAAATATGTTTTATTAACTTACAGGGAATGCCTTTTGATGTAGTGACAAAAGTCTAACACATTCAACGCTTTTTAATCCCAATCCCTCAAAGCTTAGTAGATACTCTCTGCAACAATTAGTAGTCATTGTAACTATATATTCACACATGAATCCTTTACAACTAGGAATGTAAAAACAAAAATTTGAGACGAGAGTCTTCGGGAACTAAGCAGAAGTAGGAATTCCCATATAAGGATACATGTGCAAAATGGGACGAAAATTTCGGAACGAAAACTATGTCCATCGCGATTTATAACTATGCTTAATTTTTATTGTTTTTAGAATGATATTCTTACTTAGCTTTATCAGGAGGAACATCTCTTAGCCATTCCAAATCAATCTCACCATGATCTTGAACCAATCTGTTCAAAAAGGCCTATCCAAATTTCACAAAGTTAAAAACTTCAATTCTTTTAATTTAACTATATATCAAGAACTTCTTTAAATTTTAAACTTAATCAAACCTTGATTCTTGCAGCAAGAACGTTTTGTACACCTCGTTTTCTTAATAAATCAGCAATCTTGGTTACATCTGAACACCTAAGTGCATCATAATCAACAGTGTCCATTGTTCTCTTTGACCTCTCTCTTTTTTTATCACCAGATTCTGCTTTTCTTCTCAAATTATCCCAATCAAAGCTTCCATTTGGTTTGTTCTTTAACATTTTAGGATCATAGATTGGATCAGATGTTTCTCTCTCTTCCTCATTACAATCTATTATCTCCCTTGCTTCTGTATCATCTTGTATCTTGAAGTTGTGATCCAAACTTATGGAACTTTCATTGGTTTTGGAGATTTCTTTACTATAAACAGCATCAATGTCATCATCATCATCAATCTCATGTATGATGATACTATTTGGACCATGTGTTCTTGGAGGTGTAATTTCATTTCTTGAATCTGAGTTCATTGTTGTTTCATGAGTTACTGAACTTCCATATTCTTCAAACCATGATCCTTCCTCAGAGTTTAAGTGAATTGGAGGAAATTCTGCAGCTAGTTCCATAAATACAGAACTACAAAAGTATAGAAGTAGACAACTTAGGATCAGAATATAATATCACACATCATAAGTATAAATGGACAAAGATTAATATAAAGGATATGGTCCGATCTACTTATTATCAATTAATTTTGAGTCAGAAGCATATAATTTTAACATGGTTTTAGAGAACAATATGATCCACGTGCTAACAGGTGTGGACGTTCGGTTTTTGGTTAATCCTTAATAAAAATTAAAATTTTTAATTATTGTAATGTAATTTTAATATATGTAATTGTATTATTATCATATATAGTAAAAATATTCTTTATCATTGGTGAAGTTTGGTTAGTACGGGTTCGCTTCTGGCTATTCGGGTAATAGATTTTGACATCTATTCGGATAATTCTATAATTTGGTTTGGATCCAGAACTGAATGTTTTCGGTTCGGTTCTTCGGATACCGGTTATTTTGACCACCCTTACGAGATCCATTATGTTTGTCCCACATCGAGAATATAAAGAGATAAATACTAGTATATAAATATTAATGATCCACTCCACTTAGTCACAACTAGTTTCGAATTGGAAACTCGTAGTCCTAACACTTAGAAACGTTTTGATTTCACAATTCTCATATGTTTATTTAGAATTCTCTAGAAAGCATTTACCTTGATGATTGATCTGTCACACCTTGTGTGAGATAAACT
The DNA here is from genome assembly GCA_900406425.1 of Iberis pinnata. NCBI lineage: Eukaryota > Viridiplantae > Streptophyta > Magnoliopsida > Brassicales > Brassicaceae > Iberis > Iberis pinnata. The sequence continues at coordinate 10,125 of OVBE01010915.1, forward strand.
CCAACAACAGAATCAACAACTGATCCTTTCCATGGAGAAAATGTTCTATCACCTGCAATTTACCTTGATTTTTAAATCTAAAACTCATATTAAGAAATTATTAAAAGCAATAAAATAGTACCTTGAACAAGAAGCATCCGACTAATAAACTTTTCAGCACGGTCTTTGAATAATTTCCTCTCTTCTTCCCACCATTTCTTCTTATTATCATCTGATCCATCAACTCCTTCACTGTCTATATTTGCCATTAGGAGTTTCCAAACTCTCTTTGTTTCATTATCAAGTTTTACTTTTGGTGTATGTTTCTCTTTCTTGAATGGTACTAATGCCTTTTGCTCTTGACTTGTCTTTTTGTGTAGAACAAGTGCTCCATTCATGTCCTTTGAAGGTTTATGTTCTCTTGTTTTATCAAGAGATAAACCTGCATTTTTTTAACAAAAAGTATGTATTGATTCCAAATTTAGAAACTTCAATAAGATTAGAGATAAAAGTGAACTTTTACATCAGAAGAAATATATAGAATTTTAAGTGATAACAAACTTTTAGAATTTTTGTAGAAAACGGTCTCCGGTTTTCTCAATAATATAAATCAATATTTTTAGTTGGCTTTCAAACACAGATTATCAATAACAAAACACGGTTTTTAAAATAAATTTAATTATATGAATCTTAATAATACAAATTATTAATTTCATAATCAAAAATTTTGTTTTTCTCCGCATATTATGCAGACATTTATCTAGTTAGTTAGAGATAAAAGTGAATTTTTACATCATAAGAAATATATAGAATTTTAAGTGATAACAAACTTTTTTAAAAAATTTAGAAAATTGTCTCCAGTTTCCCGATGATATAAATCAATTTTGTAGATTTTTAGTTATTGCTTTCAAACACATATTATCAATAACAAAACACGGATTTTAAAATAAATTTAGTTATATGAATTTTAATAATACAAGTTATTAATTTCATAATCAAAATTTTTTTTTTCCCGCATATTATACGGACATTTATCTAGTTAGAGATAAAAGTGAATTTGTATGTTTGGACTAACCTTTAAAAATTTTGAGTCCCCATTGCCTTGGGCTTGATATATGGTCTCTTTTGCTTCTCTTCTTTCTAATCACATTTGATACAATGGCTTCTAGCTTGTCTTCTAAATCTCTTCTTTCATTTATATTCAGTCCAACTTGTAGTGTAATTTCACGTTTTGGTCTAGTCCTTCTCTGTCTTTTTCCCTTGGGAATGTTATGAAACATATCCAATGTTTCAATTGATTTTATCTCACCACGTTCAGCCATAACATATTGACCACCTGGAGCGATTGTAATCCCACAATATTCACCTTTCTCTTCTTCGCCATAAATGTCGAATCTTATCGACTTTTTACTTGATCGTTTGGGGCGAATATAGCCACTTGCTTCAGAAGTTCTCGTAGATGCAACAGTCGCAATCGAGGCTCTTTTAACCGGTGTTTTAGATGTGGCCTTTCTTGTGTTGCCTTCTTTAACAACTTTAGGCCTAATCTTCTTTCTTTTTTGCATTTGTCGCGGTGTTTTTAATCGAGCCGCCTTATTGTTATCATCATCATCTTGTGCTCTTTTTCTTTTGTTTACTTCTGAAGAAGTTCCGATTTCGAAAACTGACTTCTTGATAGTGTTTTGCGGATTCATGTCTATTGCAAGTAGTCCTTTCCCTGGTGTGTCTAGAGTTATTGGAGGATACTCAGGTTCAATGTTAATCATCTCTTCAGGTGGAAGATTCAAGTCATAAATAAACTTCTTTGAAGTTGACCCATCATCTAAGATTTACCAAGAGAAAAAAATATATCAAGTAAAGAAAATTTCATGATTTCAAACATCACTTAGAACCAGTGTTTTGAAAACTTGACCGGAAACTGTATCAAAATTTTTTTTGGGTCATGGGTTAATGTGCTCCGACCGGATTCGATCGTGTTTGATAATTTTGTTGAATTCTTATATGTATATAAAATTAGTATTAAACGTTTGAAATAAAAACTTCATAATCATAAAATTTGGGATAAAGTAAGTTTTTACAATATGGATAAAACCATTTGTTAAAATTTTAAATCTAAAATCAATAACAAAAATATTATGAAAACATCGTAAACTAAGTTATATGGCGGTTTTATCGGTAGGACCCGGATAATTAGCGGCCCAACCCGGGTTTTTAACCGTTTCGATTAGATTTGAGTTTTATTATCATTCCAAACCGAATACTCCTCTGGTTCAAGGTTGAACCCGGTCGGACCTCCGATCCGGTTTTTAAAACACTGCTTTGAACTAAAAATGTTTTCTTTCCAAATTTTTATCTACTAATCAATTACTCGGTTCAATCTAACCTTATCTAAGTTCCAATCTATATCTAATCTTTTGAATGTAAATTTCACAAATCAAAACAATCTTTCAACTCTTAAATATACTTACATTGTGGATTTGGCATTGTTGTTTCTCCAACAATGTTTGTGTTGTTTTGTCCATGTGATGATCCCGGGTTCAAAATCCATGGATTAGACTCCATATTACAATTATTGACCCAATAATCCATTGGAATTTGAGAATTTGCACCATAGTTTGAGTTTAATGATGCACCAATTGATGAACTTGTGGGGATTGTATTAGCTAAAGCTAGTAATTGTGTACAAGACATATCATATAGTCCTGGTAAGTCTTCAAAACTAAGCCTCCTCCTGCAAAATCAATCACATTCTAAATCAACATCTCCTCTTTTTTTTGTCGTCTATTGAATTTAAACAAGGGTAACACCCGAATTACATCAGGAAAGTACACGTTAAACAAAGACATAAGCCGACAAGCATAAACAAAACCTCTGGAACCAAAGACGAAATCAACATCTCCTTTTTTTGTCGTCTATTGAATTTAAACAAGGGTAACACCCGAATTACATCAAGAAAGTATACGTTAAACCAAGACATAAGCCGACAGATATAAACAAAACCTCCGGAACCAAAGATAGAAATCAACATCTCCTCTTATAAAGTATAAAATTAACAAACAAAAATAAAAAGAGTAATTTCATAGTCACATAGATCATAAATGCATAACCCAATCCACCAAAATTGCATTTATTGTTTCAATTTTTTTTATTTTATTTTTTGCATTTAATTTATGTGGAGAAAAGTATCTTATTTCTTATCTTAATCAACAACAAAGAAAAAGAGTGAGAGACACAAAAAAAAAACCTGTCTGAATTTGGCTGATGATTATATTGCATGTTCTGAAAGATCCATTGTTCTTGTGGTACAAATTGTGTTTCTTGAACATTAGATTCTTTCTCTTTCTTCTCTTTCATTTCACTTTTCATATCTTTAATTTTCCAGATCACTTTCTCTTTCTCTGTTTTTTCAATTTAACAATTTTATCTGTGGAAGATACAGAAATTGAATTATATAGATCAAGAAAAAGAGACATAAGCAACTAAATTCACCTCTATTTTTGGTTAGAATTTGGATTAAAGAATTTGATTCTTATGTAGTTAGGTGAAGCCTCTCTCAAATCTTTAAATTTAATGTCAATTATGCTTTGAAAGAGAGAAAATTCATCAGTGGAAAGAACAGATTTGACCCCAAAAGAAAAATGAGAGAATGAAGAAGCAAGAAAGATTACCAGAGTGAAGAACAATGGAGCCAAGTAAGCCAAAGTCAAGTCATGAGAGTTTCAGAGTTCTGACAAGACATCAAGATATAAATTATAGGATACAATATAGGTCCTTTAACATAAAGAAAGTGTTTTTTTTTTCTTTACAAAATATTAAAAAGACTAAAAGATAGTCAATATAAGTAATATGCATAAAATAAATTAGCATTAACAATCATATCTATAGTTATATATATATATATATATATATATATATATATATAAAACATTTGATGAAGTCTCTTAGAAAACGTATTAATAACAAAATTAGAAACAAAAAATAAAAAATAAAAAATTTAATATAATTTTCTTAAGTTTTAACAGTTATTAACAGTCAAAAATGTTATGATATAAAGTATAAATCAGTAATAAAAAAGAAAGTGTTTTTTTTCTACAATATATAAAAAGAAATCTTGTTTTTTTCTTCTTCTTCTAAATGTTAATAAATAATATGCCATTTTTAATAAGATTTATTCAAAATTATAAATTAGTGATGTACCTAAAATTAATTAGAATTAGATATTATGTGTGACGCGTGTCCGTAAAGGGGTTAAACACGTCGACTGTTCAACAAAAAGTTATTAATAAAAACATAGAAACAAAGACTAAAAAATAGTTTATGCATAAAATAAATTAGCATTAAAAATCATATATATATATATATATATATATATATATATATATATGACATTGATGAAGTGTCTTAGACAACGTATTAATAACAAAATTAGAAACAAAAAATAAAAAAATAAAAATTTAATATAATTTTCTTAAGTTTTAACAGTTAT
>OVBE01010916.1:0-14588 GCA_900406425.1 Iberis pinnata
ATCGTAAAAAAGGACATTTGATAGCAACCAAACTAAAACGCTATCAATAAATTAGATGTAACATAGAAATACAAGCAAACGCTATTGTATTGTATTATACGATAGCAGTTTTTGTTAACACTATAATAAGTGACCGACCTACGATAGCTGGTCCAGTCATAGCGTTTATGGAGACGCTATGAAAGGCNTGTGCTATCAATGAGACTTTTTCTTGTAGTGAAATAAAGACATGAACAGCGTGTTCTCAATGGGGGAGATTATCGGAAACATGATAACCCCTATTCAGAATAAGATCATTGTTACCATATAGAACAATAACATAAACGTTGAAGATGGTAGAGAGTATTAACCTGGAATTCTTGATAAGCAATTGGAAGTCTTGGCGTTTCTTTATTGGCGGGTCATCAAATGCTCTGAACTCCATATTGAGAGGGGAGAGAGTAACCTCCCACAGATCATCATCCTCGACTATTGGCGATTTGACAGTTTTTTTTTGCTGACGTGGTTGTATATTCTCAATATTTACCGTGTTCGGCTTAGTGGCAAGATTTTGATTAATCCTGGAACTTCTTTTAACTACTTCTTTACCATATAAATCTTTTTTTTTTGTCAGCCTTAGTCCTCTTGGTAGGACGAGTATCTAAAGAAACCTTAGCTTTTTTATTTCGACATCCTCCGTTCTTCTCCTAACCTTCTCGCGAATGTTAGACAAATTTTAATGTTCGTCTTCTCCATCATCTTTCGAAGGTTGGAAAACTTTCTTTGTCTAAGAAAAATTGGGAATAGAATAGTCACTATTTATTTAGGAATATACATTGAACTAATTCATGGCAAAAGGTTAAACGTAGATGATAATATTGGTAGTTAGTGATGTCCGGATCCATTCACTAATAAAAATGGACCGAACACCAAAATACCTTTGAGGCGGCAACAGAAGACGGTAAATGTAAGTTGTTTGAAAAACCCATATAAATATCTGGCTCAATGCTTTCAACATAAGAGAGCGGACAAACCTAAGAGGTATGAGTTTGAATTAAAACTGAAGAAATAGGGAAGCTAGTAATCACGATGTTAGTACAAATGGAAGATTACCTTTAGTGATGCTTGAGTTGTAACTCCTCCTGCAGTTGTTGTTTTAATATTACCTGGAGTAGGAAGGTTGATTGTGGTTTGTTTGGTTTCCTGAACCAAATATGGAAGAACCATCTCCATCCCCTCATGATGTTGGCTTCATGTAGTATTCAGTGGGGACAATTGAGGATGAACTTCTCTGATGGATGGTGAAAGATTAGGACCTGGACGCTTGAAGTGTGTTCCATGATCAGGTTGAGCAGGCAGACTTTGGCCTGCATACCAAGGAGATAAATACGCTATTAATTATGTAGTTTCAGTATACAATTTACGGAAATTTACTGAGTAGTATGACTATCATTAAATTTCAGGATATGTTAGACGGAAACCTGGGACATTAGTCTGCGGATTTTGGGAAGCATTTCCTTGTGATAAATGCAAAGAGAATGACAGAGCTTGTATGTCTTGCAATTTTTTGTGACATTGGCAGGACAGAGAGTATGAGAACCTACTGAAAGAATTATAAAGAATACACATATCTGTTAAATCATTTAGGAAATGGTGATTGTTTGAGCTGTTGGGTGAATGTAACCATCACCCGTAGTTACATTTTCTTTCCTTTTTTGGGATCTTAGATTATCCCATCTAGAGGATCCATCCATTTCTTCAACAACGACGTCCTCAAATCTCGTCTAGGGATGGTTATCGCGAACGGCATTACGAATGATATTGTCAGCCTCATTATCTGATACCAATCTATTCTTGCTTCTGCGTTCGGGTGACTTTGAATCATTTCCTTTCTCATCTGAAAACAAAATTCTGTTTATATTGGACGGCATAAACACTGCATGACAAACAAACTGTGTAATTAATATGCGTTATTACCAGTGGCAGTGTTCTGTCCAAGAGGGTCATCATCTCCGTGTTTGTTAGTGGGATAAACGTCTTTCAAATCAGTGACCAACTTCTGAATCCTTCTGTCGACATGGGTGATGATACTTCTGGTGTATCCTTCAAAAATTGGTATGTTTTGCTCTTGAATGAGTATCGTGACCTTACGAACAAATAAGTCTTCATCAAAAGTCGCAACTGGTTTCTCGTGTGAAGATGGTTTGGGACGGGATGAGGTGTCATCCCGTCCTTTATCACGGCCATCAGCGTCATCACTTTTGCTACCTTCCTCATTGTTGTCTCTCTACGCTTAACGTTGCCTTTCTTGTGCTTTAATTACATCAACAGCACGTAAACCACCAATCCTAGAATTGTTTTCAAATGGGAAATCCTCTTCCATTAACATTACAAGGTAGTCAACAACAACATCAGGTTTGTCAGAATCAAGTTGAATATCCTCTACTAACTCCGGTGCTTATTTACTGAGCAATAAAATCACTGGAACCTGTGTAATATTCATGTATGAGATTTATAACATATTAGACTGCTTGGTTAAGTGGAGTACCGAGTATATTCTAGTAGTATGACTATTATAAGAATTGGAACTTACTTCACCAACAGCGTCCAACGACCTGAACGTTTTGTTGTTCAAGTACAGACTCATTTGACTCATAAGGAAACAATCTCTTCAATAGATGCACCTCTTTCCAGCATGGACTGAAGAATAGCATATTGAACAATCGGAGGACAACATGCAACTGTGACCAGAATCATGGCATGGGCAAATCCTTGTATAGAAGTGAACGGTTGTGTGTAGCTGAAAGGGTCTTTCGACTTCGTGCTCTCTATAGTTAGATATAAGGATTCCCTTCCCCATAGGTACTTCATAAAATCATCCAGGTATAGCAGGTGGTGAACCCTCTCTTCAGTTATCTGGGTGTTGTTGGATATTGGGCAAAGTATACCATCAACAAGAAGCTGTAGGGCTAGATGCAGCCTTGTTTTTTGATCCTTGTACTTGTTCCCCTCTAAAAGTTTTCAGTGTATCCAGGAAGCTATGAGTTTCTTTTCACTGTCAAAGAGCTTGAGCCAAACACTGTCAAGATTGTTACTGGTTTTACCCTTGCCCTTTTTTAGTTTTTGGAGGCGTAATTTCTTAGCCTCTTCATCCCCGTGAGTGTAATTCAAGCCAGTCACAACATCAAGTTCTTGAATACCATATCGTACAGGTTTCCCAACAAAAACCCACCAAAGCTCGTTCTCCTTCTTTGTCACTAACTGCCTCGATAACAAGTAGTGTAGAAACACGAGGGAGAACTCGTGATTCTCCATTTGCAAAATGATCTTGAACTGGTAATCATTAGGAATTCCAAATCTTGTGGATCTAAAGCCTGCTTTATATGCTGCACTGCGCGAAGATTAAAATACTTATTTACCCTGACTTCTCCACCATGTTCATGATTTAATTCAAATAGGCAGGAAGGAATTTCATGACCAGTATCTTCATCCATGTAGACACTGTAATGCGAATGGCGCAGGAAGTTAATACTCAGATTATTGCAACAAGTAGTCAATATACTGGAAACAGAGAAAACTATTGATATGTGTACGCATTGCAGGAAGACCATAACAGTGACATAGTTTCTAGACACCATACTCTATAAATAAGATGGAACGAAACTAAATGTGTTTATAGACGAATGTGCAGACATGCAACATATAGGAAAACACGAGAATGTTACAAATTCGTATAATTATGATAATCTGTGAATAAATCCCCAAATGATAAATGTTTCAGAAGAAGCGGTATGAAAGAAGACAAGTGAATGCAGAAGAACAATAACTGTGTTGTTCTGTATGCTAATCTTGAACTAATTTTGGACAATATGAATCAGTTAACTGAAATTTACATAATTCTAAAGTGAAATTTACCTTCCTTAAGAAACCCTAGATGCGAGATCTGTGAATTATGTTGATATTTGCAGGAATCTTGCGGATTATTTCCAGAGGTAACTGTTCAGTTTCCGTTCTCTATGATTAATAGATTTATAAAAGTTGAAATGAGGAGGTCGGATTCAATTTGATTTAAATTTTTGCAGTTGAGAAATGTGGAGGAAGGAAGTTATGTCGACGGTTGAGGTCTCTCTCCGTAAATTCGCAGGAAAGAGAAGACGAAGTGGGTTGATTATTGAAAAAGAAATTTATTCTTCTGATAAAGAAATGCTAGTGAAATGTAGTAACTATTTACAGTAGTAGGGGCGATATTGAAAATATTGTATAATGATGATGGAGAGAGAGAGAGAGAGAGAGAGAGAGAGAGAGAGAGAGAGAGAGAGAGAGAGAGAGAGATGTCGTAGGTTTATATGTTATTTACTTAATATTATGGAATGTTTTGTATATACACTACAATTACCCATAAAATTATTGCATCAATTTTCTAATTTATTAGTTTAGAATACTCAAGAGATATTATTGGTTATGGAGAATTGGAGATTTAATGGATTTCAAAATTCATGTAAAATTATGTGTTATTGAACTTGTAAATCCTAAATGAAATCAAATGTTATTCTATTATTAATTATTTGTAATTTTAATTGAATCCAGTGTTATTTCATTTAATTATTTATAATTGGATTTCAAAAAACTATTTTGTATTTTAGTGAATCTAAAAGTGTTTTTAAGTTAAAAATACAAAAGACAAAATCTAAGCTTAAATCATGATATTTCAAAATCGAATGATTTTAAAATTAATAGATTTTAAAAATCTTATGGATTTATAAATCCATTAAAAATCAAAACTAAAAATCACTTCTTAATGTTGCTTTTATGAAAAATATAAATTTCTTAGGGGTGTTATTAGTTATGAGATTTTAGTGGATTTTGAAATCCATGTAAATCATGTGTTATTCGTTTAATGAATAATTAAATCCGAAAGGAAATCACATGTTATTCGTTTAATGATTTGTAAATTCTAATTGAAATCCAGTGTTATTCGTTTAGTGATTTTTTGGATTTTAAAAATCACTTTGTATTGTAGTGGATTTGAAAGTGTTTTAAAGTTAAAAATACAAAGACCAAATTTAAGATTATAATTGTATTTCAAAATTCAATGATTTTAAAATCCAATGATTTTAAAATCCAATGATTTTAAAATCCAAATTTTGCAAATTCTTTTGGATTTATTAATCAATTAAAACACTATAACCAATAACATCTCCTTCATATGTGTGAAATAACCTGACATAACATTTGTTTCGAAACGGAGGGAGTAACTCGTGGGAAGTGTTATTGGTTATAGTGTTTTAATGGATTTGTAAATCCATAAGAATTTGGAAATATGTAGATTTTAAAATACCAAAATTTAAGTTTGGATTTGATCCTTTGTATTTTTAACTTTAAAACACTTCAAAATCTACCAAAATACAAAATAGATTTTAAAATCCAATCACAAATCACTAAATAAATAACATTAGATTTCAATAAGAATTTACAAATCATTAAAGAATCATATATATGAAAGTTGAATAACTCTCTCCAGAGTTTGACACGTGTCCAAAATAAATTGAACCGTCACAATCTAAAATTGTGTATGGCGTTTTAGGTTTCTCGTTGATAAAGACGTTTTAGGTTTTCACTCTAGCATGTTCTCTTTAATTCCAAGGATCTTCGGTGTCACCTTTTCTCCACGAGTTGCAGAGACTGATTTTGTGCCACAATCAAGCCACAAAATATTATGAGGAAAATGCTAGTCTCTCGTAAATTTTGTAGTAGAAAATTTTTGATTCCTCGCTTCATCTTTTTTGGCTGATGATGTCTATCTCTTAGTATAATTTTATTGAACTGTTGATAATTTTGTGTTATTTCTTTACTTTGATGATCCAACAAAATATGAAAGAGATGAAATTTTTCACTAAGTATGGTGATATTAATCGTGATTTGGCATAGATTTCAAAATCCATTAAAACCACACAACCAATAACACCTCTTTATTAGTTTGGGTATGGATGGTAAAAACAAATTGAGCAGTAGGACCCCTAAAAATGTTCACTACAATTAATTGTGATGCGGGAAAGAAAACTAACTATACAAAACAAATGTGTTTATAATAAACGGTACGGGATAATGTTTGAATGGTAAATAAAATAAATTATAGTATCATATGTTATTCAAATGATTAAAATATAACAAATAATACAATAATTATCTTATAACTTCGTAAAGTTATTATCAATATATTTATACAACAATAAACATGAATTTTTATATGTAAAAGATCAATGACAAAAAACATATATAAAGATTAAAAGAAAATCAGAACTCTAAATATAATTATATATTTATTGTTGATAGACATAATAAAATACTAAATCCAAAATAAGTGCAACACAACATTTTTAAGAATTACAATCGAGTACTTTGATTTTTTTTTATAACATATTTGCAATATTGTCTCTTATGTGTCATGTGAACTCATTTGAAATTGTGTCTTTGTTTATATCACATGAATCCGATTCACAATTTATGTTGTTTTTCTCCTCTCTGCCATTATTTATGATAAAATTATGTAATCTCATTGTAGCCATTACCACTTATGTGAATATTATATCTTGGAAAGCCACACAGAGTGTCATTTCTTCTTTCAAACTCCAAAAGTCCTCTCGATAACTCAACGAAAGAAGCGTGTCATATATTAACCAACTATTGCTTATTCTTTGGAGGAGCAGAGTTGAACTGCATCAAGTGATACCTGATAACTTTTTTTTTCTTGATGATTTGTAAGGATTTAGAAATCCTTGTTTGTTTTGATAGCCATAATCAACAAGATAATACTTATCTAACCGAGGCAATGTAAACTCATGATCCCTTTGTTTTCATTATGTTCAATGATGCATTATCATATCGATTCCAGTACATCTCTTATAACTCATGTTTTACTTTTACGCTAACATGATTTCCATCCATAACTCCAACAAATCCACTAAAATATGGTCAATATCTTCGATCCACTTGAAATCTTTCGGGAATTCGATGTAGCTCTTGTCTTGTTGGAGTTCTAACATGCAAATGATTCAGTTGTTGTAAAAACTTCACCAAATCTTCTCTTCACTTGTTTTTGATTTCTTTCAAATCTCAACCCAACTAGGGGTGGGCAAAAAAACCAAAACCCGAAATACGAACCCAAACCCATAAAAAAAATACCGAATCAAAGCCGAATGTTTCTAGAAGTTTGGATACATGAACCCGAAACCCCAAAAAACTTGAATGGGTACCCGAACTTATTGCAATTTTATTATATATGTAGTTATGTATATTTTTATACCAATACATTCATGGAGAAATTGATTTTAAGTATTAGGTTGTGTAATTTAGTGGATGAATGAGTTTTGTGTGTCTTATATCTTTATTTATACATTATAATTAATTAAGTTAAAGATTAGGAAGATTAATTGGCCACTAAATAGGCGATTAACCCTAGATGCTTCTTTCCTTAATCACTTCTTGTGCACGTTTCCGTCATCCTCTCCGGTGATGGCTTCATCGCCTCCTCCCGGTGGGACGCCGTCCAGCCGACCTTCTATTCACAAACAAGACACCTTGCTGGCATCTGCTTCTTCTAATCCTGAGGCCCTAAGAGCAGTCAAAGCTCATGATTCAACTTCTTGGAGTCGTCTTGTTGATTCCTCATAATTGCGTTTTAACCCGGACCTAGCTCCACTTGTCGTGACCCGTACTAATGGCATTGCTTCAGTTACGATGCCTGAAGCTTTACGATCTAATTCTCACCCTCTTTGGTCTAATTTTCTTGTAGGTTTCTTCATTGGTGAAGCACCACATATCGGTAAAATTCATGCAACGGTCAATCGACTATGGAACCATGAAGGCAAGCGAATGAAAATTGATGTACAAGTCCTCAACTTGGATATTGTGCTATTTCGTGTCGATACCCCCGACATTTGTTCCCAAATTTTCCGGAAGAAGTATTTACATAGTGCGGACGTCCTACTTGTTGTATAAGAATGGACTCCGTCCAAAGCTGATGCTAAACCAGATTTCTCCTATATGCCCTTATGGGTCGATTTTCATGATGTTCCCGATTATCTATTCTCTCGTGAAGGACTAAAATATCAAGGTGATATTGTAGGTGATGCGCAAAAGTTTCACCCGAGAACGGAGAAGTGCATGTGACTCGATGTAGCTCGGTTGTTGATTGTCTTGAATCTTGACGCTCCGTTGCTCAACTCCATTGAGCTCTCTGGTGTTACCAATCCCATCAAAATCACATATCATTGGCTTCCTCACAAGTGCTCCACATGTGCTCATTAGGGTCACAAAACACTTGATTGCCATAGAAAGCAAGACACGACTCACCAGCCTGAAGTAGTTGTGGTTACGCTTCCTCAGGACCAGCCACAAGACCAGGATCTTAGTCACCTAGCGCGGGATCCGCTTACACCGGCTCACACTGCCCAACTTCCTCCAAAACTTCCTTCTACGTTGGATATGAATGTGAATCCTAACTCCACTATTTCCACTTCTAATCCTAATCCTTCCTTAGCTCACTATTTTTCTTTAATTGTTACAACTATTACTAACTCTCCTTCTTTCCCTGATGCAGGCACTACTTGTAAGGAGGCTTCAGTTGTGATCCCACAAAACAAAGCATGCACAGACGGCTCTATGTCTGCGCATTCTCAAGCCCAACACGGCATATTCTCGGGCTCTGTTTCTTTAATGGAACCAGCACTTGAAGTAATGGACCACACATCTATCGACATACCAGCCTCGACTGTCTCATATTCCGCTGCATCTCAAGACATTGTCATCACCAATGTTGTTAACTCAGCTGCGGGTTAGTCCGTCATCACACGGCAGATCTCTCAATTTCCCCCTTAAGGGCATTCACCACCTGCTGAAACTCAAAACCCCCCCCCCTCACAATTTTTTGTGCTGGAGAATTGCGATGTGGATGACGAGAAAGAAGATGGACATATTTCCGAATCTGATTCTCAGCCCATCAATGATACCAAGTTTGGGTCTCGTTACAGTACACGGGCCAAGCGAAGTAGGACAATCGTTTGAATGTTGGTTCTAAAAAGGCAGCCAAGCAGCTCACTATTAATCAAAAATCAAATGTCTCCTCACAAAGACACTAAATGCCATGTCGTTTTTTTCCCGGAACACTAGGGGGTTTAATCAATCCCTTAAGCATCAACTTATCCGACAATGGATAACCGCAACTAATCCTCAATTTGGTTGTCTTCTTGAAACTCATGTACTAGCTCATAACTTTCCTCGTATTTTGCAGGCTGCTCTTCCGAGTTGGAGTGTTATCCATAACTATGGAGCTCATCTTCTCGGCCGTATATGGGTTTTCTGGTGTGATGGCGTTGTCGTCACGCCAATCCTAACCACTCCCAATTAATTACCTCACTTGTTACTCTTGAATTGGGTGACATTTTTCTCATATCTGGTGTGTATGCCTCCAACTTTCAGGCTGTTCGTATCCATCTCTGGAGGGATCTCTATGAAAATAGGCATATTTGTGGTGCTACCTCATTCCCCTGGCTTTTTTTCGGGGACTTCAACGAGATTTTATCTCACTCGGACAACTCCCGTCCCACTAGTAATTCTCGTCAAGTGGGCATGCTTCAGTTTCAGGACTTCGTAACACAATGTGATCTCACCGACCTCGCTTATGTGGGGCCTCGGTTTACTTGGAAAAACAATAGGAAGTTCAACCCAATTGGGAAGAAGCTAGACCGTGTACTAGTGAATGCAGCGTGGTCCTCCTCTTTTCCTTGTTTTATGCCGCTTTTGAAGCGAATGGAGTCTCCGACCATGCCTACGGCATCGTTCACTTATCCACTCCCCTATCCTCTATTAGAAAATCGTTTAAGTTTAATAATTATATTATTGATCATCCTTCTTTTTTACAGGTAGTAGACTCTCATTGGTAATCCTCCATTTCTCTCAACCATTCAAGTCTGGCCATTCGCCTGTTCCACCATAAATTAAAGTCTCTCAAGCCTCTTCTGCGGCACATCAATAATACTATCTATGGCGATCTACCTAATCGTGTAAAATGTGCTTATGAATAAGTGTGCCGGTGCAAAGATCTTGCTCTTCAATCACCCTCTGATTTGACTCTCTCGGCTGAACACATTACATCACGGAACTGGGCTCACTTAGCGCGAGCGGAAGAGATGTTCTTTAAGTAGCGCTCGCGCATTCAATAGCTTCAACATGGCGATAGCAAGTCTTGGTTTTTTCATAGAGTTGTCATTTCTCGCACCTCTAGGAATAGTATTAAGAAACTAAGTCTCGATACGGGTGATATTATTACAGATTTGGCAGACATCAAGGACGCTGCAGCCCATCATTTCAAATCTTTCTTAAAAAACCAACCGGACTTGAAACCAATCCCGCAACAAACGCTTTCGAAATTGATCTCTTATCGCTTCTCAGAGGAGACCGCAATGTTCCTTTGCCAACCTGTGTTGGACATGGATCATAAATTTTCTCTTTGCAATGCCAAATAATGAAGCCCCTGGACTAAATGGATACACAACAGAGTTCTTTACTTCCGCTTGGTCGGTTGTTGGTCGGGATTTCGTTAAGGCGTTTCAATCCTTCTTTCTCTATGGGTTTCTTCAGCGTGGAGTTAATGCGACTCTCATCTCGTTAATACCAAAAACGAACAGCCCCAGCACTATCTGAGATTACCGTCCCATCTCCTGTTGTAACATGCTTTATAAAGTCATCTCCAAAATCATAGCCAACCGGCTCAAGTCGATCCTGCCATACCCCATAGAGCCTAACCAGAGTGCATTTATCAAGGGCCGTCTTTTGATGGAAAATGTCATGCTAGCCACTGAACTTGTCAAGGATTATCATCGGCACTCTATATCTACCCGGTGTACTTTAAAGCTTGATATATCTAAGGCTTTTGACACTATTGATTGGGCTTTCATCATTTATGTTTTGCAGGCTATGCGTTTACCAGAGTGTTTTGTTAACTGGATCCGCCTCTGCATTTCCACAGCGACTTTCTCGATCTCTGTCAATGGGGAAGCAGCAAGATATTTCCCAAGTTCCAGGGGGATTCGCTAAGGATGTGCTCTTTCTCCCTATCAATATGTTATTGTTACTAATGTTCTATCTAAACTTTTAAATGCAGCTGCACATTCAGGTCAAGTTGGATACCATCCACAATGTCAAGAAACGCAACTCACTCACCTTTACTTCGCTGATGACCTCTTAGTTTTAGCTTAGTTTTAGCTTAGTTTTCACGGACGGGACTCCCGCTTCACTGACGGGTGTTTTTAATGTCATGGATGTTTTCGGCAAAGCATCGGGTCTTTGTATCAACATCTCAAAATCCTCCATATTTACTATGGCTAACCCTTCTCCTTCCTAGCTTGCATTCATTGCAGCCCACAGATTCAAGCACGAGTCCTTGCCGGTGTGCTATCTTGGCCTACCCTTGACAACAAATAGGCTCTTGTGTGCTGATTATGCTCCGCTAATTGATCGTATTCGTGAGCAAATGACATCATGGGCGAACAAATTCATACTGGTCGCTTGCAGCTTATCAAATCGGTGATCACGAGTACAATGAACTTATGGCAATCCATCTTCCGCTTACCCAAACCGTGTATTAAAGAGATCAACAACCTCTGTAGTAATTTCATGTGGTCGGGCTCCCCGTTTAAATAGCATATGTCCAAGCTGGCTTGGGATAAGGTATGCAAGCCGAAGGAAGCCGGTGGTCTTGGTATCCATAAATTTGAAGATACATCCATGGTTTTCGCACTCTCGATTATATGGCGCCTACTCTCTGGTTCTCCATCAGTTTAGGCATATTGGGTACACCGTCACCTCATCCGTCACACAACGTTCTAGGACGCTAACACAACATCGAGCAACTCATGGATATAGAGAAAGCTTCTCAAATTCCGTACCATTGCCTGTCAATTTTTCCGAACTCAGCTTCGTAACCGTAACCATATCTCTTTCTGGTTTGAGGATTGGACTTCCTTGGGACCTCTTATTTCTATTGCAGGTGATCGTGGCATTCGGGAGTTTGGTATCTCTCACTACGCCAACGTTGCAATTGCTGCCTCATTGCAGCTTTGGCGCATTCGATGCCATCGGGTTCCATATTTGCGACAGCTACACAACCGTCTTACAGCCCTCCCTCCACTAAACACTATTGCTGAACCTGATATTCTGCTTTGGAAACATGGAGACAACGTCTATAAACCTTCCTTCTCCTCCGCACACACATGGCAGTAGCTAAGTGTTTCTCATCCTCGCTTTCGATGCTATCGTACTATATGGTTTACCTAAGCCATTCCTCAGTGTGCTTTCATCTCTTGGCTTGCGGTAATTGATAGGTTACAGACGGGAAGCCATATGTGCAACCGGGGCACCAACCAGCCATGTTTATTATGTGGTGAGCCCAATGAGACAAGAGACCATCTATTCTTCGCTTGTCCCTACACGTACATGGTATGGTCAAGTCTCACCAACCATATTCTTAGAACTTGGCTGAGTCCTTGCTGGCACCGTACTCTAGCGAGCCTTCGGTATCAAGCACACTCACGCCTAGACCTCGTCCTCCTCCGCCTTTGCTTTCAAGTGTCCATTTACTATATTTGGCGTGAACAGAACAACAGACGTCATGGCACACCTCCTCACGGCCCGCCTCACCTCTTAGGCTTGATCACTAACGTGATCACGGACAGACTTCACAGTCTGCACTACGGTCCGTCGTCCCAGCTTCACTCTCTCTTACCTTGATGGCTAGCTATCCAAAAATTGCAACCTCGAACACATTCCACTTGATACCTCGGCTACAACATCTTACCAACATCTTACCAGCTTGCACTTTTTTTACTCTTTTGGGTCCTCTAGGTGGTGTTCAATGGTTTGTACTCTTTTTCCTGATACTATTTTTATCCCACTAGGTTTTCTAATATCAAGTTTTAATGAGGCACCATTGACACACACTCCACACCTAAGGATTTCTTCTTTACAGATTTACAGCTGAACTTTTTTTTCATTGTAAATATGCACCTCTTATAGTTTGATTAATAAATTTAACATTTAATCAAAAAAATTAATTAAGTTGAATTAGTATAAGAAAATATCTTGTATAGTCATGTACAATAATTTAAATGTCAATGAATAAATATAATCAAAAGTAAAAAGGAGAAGACATTATATTTAAACCAATTATTAAACCGGTTTAACACTAACTAAAATTTTAAATGGATTCAAATTACATCAAATTTGGGTTGGGTTGGTTAATCTTTTTCAAAAAGAAATTCTGAAACCCGAACCCGACTCGAACCCGAAGCCAAAATATTCGAATCTGACCTGAAACTATAAAATACTCGAACGGGTTCTAGACCTCCTAGCAAAAAAACTGAAAAACCCAAATTACCCAACCCGAACCCGAATTGGTACATGAATTCCCACCCCTAAACTCGAAATCTCTTTGAACTTCATTGTGTCGCATATTCGTAGGAACATAGCCATCCTTTCTTTAATGCTTATATTTAATTTTGGTTGTAAACCATAGTTATAGCATATTACACAATATGGGAAAACATGATAGTGACAAGTAACTGAAGACATGCAGCATCATCTTGTTGAAGTCTACGTCAAATATTTCTTCATCCTATACATCTTTCAATATGAACTGGTGCTCTTTGAAAATTTCGATAATAATAAGTTAAAGTTAGTTGAATTGTTATCTCTTCAAAGTGCTCATTTTGAGATTCCATAATCCGAATCTCTCTTCATAACTTAAAGTGTGGATTTCTCGTGATAATAATAGTTGTCATATACGAAAAACCTAAAATTTTAATTAGAAGCAATACGAAACAAACATTATTATTCCAAAACATAAATGAGAATGATAAACATTAAAGATGGATCATCATTAAAGATGAATGATAAAACACAACTATCATAAGCTAATCTTTCTCTCTTGATCAACTTTGAGGATCATCATTTATACTTGTGTTTGTTCCCGAAATAGTAAATAGACCTTATGGTTTAACTATTTGTGAAATTTGCATAGATTCAAAATAGTTTGTGAAACTGAGACCGGATGATGATGATCTTTGTTGATGGTTCAGTGAAATTGAAAATGTTGTACCATTTGAAACTTCTTGTTGCATACTCCTCATGTCTTCTACTTGACTTCCATTAGACCTTCACGATTCCCGGATGATAATGGAGAGGAAAAGAAGAGGGAAGATGAAGAAGAAGAACATATGTGGGGATGGTTCTTACGCCAAGCTTCTTTGTGAGTCGACCACGAGCGATTTCAGCCAACATAAATAAAGAAATTGTGAAACAAAATTCTCAAAAAAGAAGGGATATAAAAAACAAGGAGTTTTACATCAGTCGCTAAATTAGCCACTTATTTGAGACCTCAGCCCCAAAAAAAAAAATATGAGAATCAAAATTATATATTTTATTATTTGTAATTATTTTACACATTAATCGTATACTATAGTCACAAATATTTATATTCAAGAAAACAACTTGTAGTCTCAAATCTGTTTCAAATTTAGCGACTGATTTGGGACCACATGCAATATATATATATA
>OVBE01010917.1:0-14587 GCA_900406425.1 Iberis pinnata
TCAATCCTGATTACCTGTGGTTTCCCTGATACCTGACACTTTTATTTTATAAGTTTTTAACCGTTTTAATTTACTGATTTGATAACCATAAATCATATTATTCTTGCTTTAGCCATATTCGAGTTTTTAACTAAACGTGCATTCTGGTCTCTGTGGATTCGATACCCTATNTATATTGATCTGTTCTCTGCAGTACTAGTTTTAGGATTTAAATTCTAAGCCTATCAACCAGCCTCTTGGATGATGTCTAAAGAATATTTCCGTTGAGATAGAAAGATACCTTCTCTACCACGTGACACCTCAATCCCTAAGAAATATTTCAGCTTCCCAAGATCCTTCATCTTGAAGCAACGGTTGAGATGGGATTTGAAGCGCTCGATCGATGCAAGATTGTTGCCAACAATAACAAAATCATCAACAAGCAACGAAGCTTTCAAATTGGAGAGCCAACATTGCGGTGCTTGTCAATGACCATATATAGAATTATTAAGTCGACAAACCGTGGTACAAGTGACAGACCGAAAACCATATGGGAGTTGCATATAGACTTCCTCAGAAAGATCGCTATGGAGGAATGCATTTTGAACATCCATTTGATGCACTTCCCAGTGTTAGCTGCATCAACTTATAAAAGATAACGGACTGTAGTGATCATGGAAACATGAGCAAACGTATCTTTAAAGTCAGCACCAGGTTTTTGGTGGTTACCAAGAGCAACAAGACATGCTTTGTAGCATTCAACCGAACCATCATATTTGAGTTTGAGTTTATAGATCCATTTGCAACCAATAACCTTTTTGTTCGATGGTAACTCTGTAAGATCCTATCTTAGATTGTGTTGCAAAGCCTGTATCTCACGTCACATAGCTTCACACCATAATTTTTGTTTTGCAACTTCCTTATAACTACGTGGTTCTGTAATATCTAAGACAACAATCATGTAGACACATTGTTTCTCTATAACACCAGTCATGGTGAGATAATCAGAGATTGGATAGGAACAAGTACCCGAAACCATCGACGAGGAATGAGGAGAAGAGGAAACGTGAGGAGACGAGTGTACATTATTTAGGACATATTCTTTAAGATGAACAGAAGGCTTAGAAACCCTCTAACCTCGACCAAGAAACTCATGCAATCCAGGAGAAACCAGAGATAGAGGTTTCGGTGCTGGAGAGCTAGACGAAGGTGCCAATAAAGCTTGAAGAGAAGTCATCAAAGGCAAAGATGAAGTCTCTGCTAGAACTGGTGGACCTGGGTTAGTCACAAATTCAGGAGAGTAAGGCAATATCCAACGATATTCACTTTGAATAGGCTGAATAATTGGCGGAGATGTCATAGAAGCAAATGTAGAGTAAGGAAAGATATCAATCTGAGAGTGAACATCTCTACTGTTGAAGAACTCTTTCCTTTCAAAGTCATATAAGCTTCAAGCTTTTTTTCCATATGGGTACCCAACAAAGATGCATTTGCGACTTCGTTCCCCAAACTTATCTTTAACGCGAGGTTGATTTTTAGCATTACAAAGACATCCAAAAGTCATTAGCATATCATACGATGGAGACTAGCCATAAATAACTTCAAACGATATTTTTCCTTTCAAGACCAAAGAAGGAGTACAGTTGATGAGATGAGTATTCGTAAGGATACTCTCTCCCCAAAACGAGACCAGTAACTTTTTTTGAAATAGGCATGCTCGAGCTACACTTAGATTATGGTGATGTTTCCGCTCAACCCGACTATTTCGCTGAAGTGTTGAGATACATAATGTTTGATGTAGAATGCCTTGTTCTTGAAAGTAGTTCGTGAGAGTCATGAATTTTATCCCATTATCACGCCGAATAGATTTAACAGAGACATCAAATTGGCGTTGAGTCATAGAACAAAAGCTACAAAGCAAATAAGGGGTCTCATACTTCGTATTCATAAAAAATGTCCATATTGCATAAGAATGATCGTCCACTAAAGTAAGGAAGTAGCAAGCACTAGTCGACGGAAGAGTATTATACGGACCCCATACGTTCGTATGTACAAGAGTAAACCAATGATCAGCTCGATTATCGCTAATAGTAAACGGTGCTCGGGTTTGTTTAGCTCGAAAACAAATTTCGCAAATCTTTATTTCTTCATCAATAATCGAAGGAAATACAAAATCTTTTAAAGAACCCAAAAAAACCAGAAGAGGGATGTTCTAATCGTCTATGTAACAAAGCAACAGATGGTTTGATCCCATGTCTAACTCAGTTAACACGAACAGCTTGAACATCCTTGAAATAGTATACTCCCTCACGTTCCTCACCCGTCCCAATCATTTTCCTCCTGAAACGGTCCTGTAGAAAGCACAATATATCAGTAAAGATCGCAATACATCCGGTTTTTTAAGTAATTTAGAAACCGAGATGAGAATGCAATTAAAGCTCGAGACGTAAAGAACATCTGAAAGATAATAATCACAATTCAAATATAAAGTTCCCTGTTTAGTGGCTCGTGAGCCGTTTCTATATGGAAAAGTAACAACGACATGAACGATACTGAGAATATCATCTAACAGAGAACATTCACCTGTCATATGGTGAGATGCACAAGTATCCAAAATAACATCGGTCAAGCAGGCATTACCAATTTTTTAAAAAAATTAGAAGATGTCGAGGATGAAGGTTGTTGAGTTTGGAGAAGTGCAATCAGCTGGGCAAGTTGAGTAGAATCTAAGAAAGCAAATGCGACTCATGTATTGTTGGCTCGTCCTCTACCACGAACACTTCCATAACATCTACCACAACCTCATGAATCAACAGAACGTGAAGTAAAAGATGGTGTTGAACGATTTTGTTCATGCCACCAATCTAAAAAACCATGAACAAGAAAACACTCAGAAACCAAATGTCCTTGTCGATGGCAATGAATACACGTCTGCGAGGCCTTATCACGCGATATAGAAATGGCTGCGACTAAGACAGATTGATCGGTTTTGTCAGCAAAACCGAATGATTCTGTCTTGGTTCCTTCACGCGCTCGTGTGCTATTCAAGTTTTGTTCCTCTCGTATGACACGAGAGTAGACATGTGCAAAAGAAGGTACTGAATCCTCACTGATGATAGTTGATCGAATATGATTATAACACGGAAGTTCAAGATCGAACAAAAACTGATGAACTCTATCATCTTTTTTTGCAATAGCCGAAGAAGCGGCACGTGTGCATTGTTGTCATGTTCGATAAGTTCTTACCAAAGTTTTATTAAACATCCAAAATATTCCAAGACAGCTTGTCCATTATGTCTACACATCGCAAGTTCATCTTTAATGACCTACTTTCGGACTCCATTACCCACAGAGAATCTGTTTCGAAGACTAGACCAAAGCTCTGATGCATCATAAACAAAAGAAACAATAAAACATATCCTTGGCTCGATAGAAGTTCGAATCCAACCAATGATCATAGAATTAGCCGCCAACCACATAACAAGATCATGATTAGTGGCTGGTTTTGGTATGGATCCATCAATGAACCCTAGAATTTGCTTTGCTTGTAACGAGTCATGTAACTATATTGCCCCCTCTTGACAATTGTCCTCTTTCTGAATTATTGATGAGATTAGTGCTCCTGGATTATCAGATGCATTCAAGGTGTAGACAGACATGATAGAGGAAGAAGTTGTTGTTGTAGAAAAAGCAGAAGTCGGCGTGCCGTCTGCCATAGAAGACGAGGTGCTCTTCGTAAAGAAGAAGAAGAAGAAGAGAAGAAAAAAAATTAGGTTTATGTTAAATCTGCTCTGATACCATGTAATTAGGTAAATATGCGTGGTGTTTATTAATAGCAAAGAGAAGTATTTATACAAAATAGTAAAAGTAAAACCGTTAATTTAACTATCGGGCTATATATAACATAATAACCCAATAGATAAGTATATACTACTTAGGGAGGAGATTAATCAAGAATTATTGTTCGAATTGAAAATTGTTTTCGAAAGGTTTTGATTTTATGATATGAGAGGTTGAACTTGATAACATGTGATTTTTCCTAATGCTTAGCATATATAATTCATAAGTTTACATCATTTAATTTGTTTTTCTTAGTTATAATTAAAAAACAAGACAAACAACTTATAACTTTGTTAGCCATTATTTTAATTGAAAATGTTTGCATAATCAATGGTTTCTGTGAATTCGATTTCATAATACTACTTATACTACTGTGTTTTTTTTTATGCAAATGGAGTTACATTTTAGATAAAATATGAGTGTACCACTTTCTTAACCTTGTGAAGTAATAACATAAACTTTCCACAAGACGTCGCGAAGATACTGAAGAGACTTCAGAAAGACAATAAATGTAGAGAAAATATGTACACCAAGATAGGACCGGTTTTGAGATCTTAAATTATTTGAATAGTTATAGTGTACAACGAAAATATAAGGCAATTTTTTTATAATCTTTTGAAAAATTCGCCATATTTTTAACTAAAATTTTAAAATTGAAAAAAAAACTACAAAGTCATACTTGTTTTGCTTGGATTCATGACTTGTTCTGAACTAGGATGGTCTATGTAAATATAACATCTAGATGTATTGAATAATCGATGGTTCCACTAATATGGTGTCAGATATTTCTGTCTGAAAATAGATAAATTTATATATTCGTAAAATTAGCTGTGTTTTTTTTTCTTTTTTTTTCACAAATTATCTATGAGAATTAAAAAATTGCTATAAAATGTTTCTTCAGAAGGCTTTAGGCTTTGACTAGAAAAAAACTTTACTCAAATATATTCAGGAAGTCATATATATTTGTGCAAATACACTAATTTCTATAAGCACTTTTAAAAACATTTTTTCTTTTAATGTTCACTATGCGCATGAGCGCATCTTATTTATGCTACTACAAAACTTTCATAGCAAGTTGCAAATTTTTAATTAGTTTGAATTATACATGTAGGGTTTGTCATAGAAAAGTCAGATAAAAAATTGGCCTATAACTTCAATATTTTATAAGTATGTTTTCCTATTTAACAAGTCTCCAAAATCTAAAATTCTTTATATATAAATCTATTTTTAAAAGAATTTATGATCCAAAAAAAAATGAATAAAATATTAGTTTTAATTTTTAAAATTATGTTTCAAACCCCCAAAATTTTAAAGTTGGCTATGTATACATGAAAAATAATATATATATATATACAAGGCTTATAAAAAAGAACTATATTGCATGCATAAATCATATATGCACGTGAGATAATATATTGAAAATAGTTACGAACAAAGAAAAAAAATGATTATGTCTCAAAAATAAAAATCTAAATATATATTGTCAAACTTGGTCGGTTATGTGAGTGTTGAGTGGTGGGGAAGAAACAAAAAATATAATACAAGTGAAAGCTGAGTTTGACCAATAGCCGACCTAGAAAAATCGAATACTATAATTAATAATCAAAATATCTATAAGCCCTAATTAATAGTATACGTTAGTGTGTCATCTATTGCTAACTCTTCTAAGATGTCGTCACATATCCTTAGCCGCGGCTAGCCGACCATTATCAATTTTTTTCCAATCAAATTAGTATAAAAAAGGTTGACATTTTTTACAGTCTAATCTTATCTTTTGAGTTTATATGACTTGTTACATTTAATTTTGAAAATAATAATTACATAAGGGGTAGGGATATGCAACAGAATGAAATGAAAAAAATGTTCCACCGTCCAAAAAGCTAGAGAATGTTTGTATCTTTGCGCGTTGGTCTTTTTATTATATGTCAACATCTCTAATATTATAAACTTTTTAAATAGACCAATAAAAAAAGAGGAATGGTTTTGAGTGGAAGCAAAGGAATAATATCTAGTAACACCAAAAATATAGTCAATTTTTTATTTAAAATGTCAAAATCTAATCATCCCCTCATATATAAACCCTATGGAGTCTCTACTTTCTTCCCAAACAACAAAAAAATCATAAACAATATCCTCTCTTTTTTTAGCTTTCTTGAACTGCTCTCTGTTTTTTGTAAGGTTTAAACAGATATGGACTTTGATGAGGAGCTTAATCTTTGTATGACCAAAGGTAAAACTGTTGATAATTCTTTAGGAGAAGCTTCGTTAACGTCTCCAAGATCTATGAAGAAGACAAGGAATACTTCTGATCATCGACCTAAACCTTATTCTTTAACGTCTTTCCCTTTTTCCTACGATCCAACAATTCAGAATCAACAACAACAACTTAGATATGTTCCGATTAATCAACAACACAACCCAACAATACAAAGCCAGCAACAGATGATCTCGTTTAGTCCTCAACAGCCACAACAGCAGCAACAGTATATGGTGAAGTATTGGAGTGACACATTGAATCTAAGTCCAAGAGGAAGAATGATGATGATGGGTCAAGAAGTTATTCAACCGTACAGCGCAAGAAAGCTATATAGAGGAGTGAGACAACGTCAATGGGGAAAATGGGTTGCTGAGATTCGTATGCCAAAAAGCAGAGCACGTCTTTGGCTTGGTACTTTTGATACAGCTGAGGAAGCTGCAATGGCTTATGATCGTCAAGCTTTCAAATTGAGAGGTCATAACGCAACTCTTAACTTTCCAGAGCATTTTGTGAATAAGGAAAGTGAAGTGAGTGATTCAACTGGTGAATCAAGCTCGTCGCATCAGAAGGAAACTGAAACGGTGAAGCCAAAAGAGGTTAACTTGGAAAGCAAGGAAGTAGTGGTGAGTGATGATAGTGGAAAAGAGGAATTAGGTTTGGCTGAAGCGTGGTATAATGCAGTAGCATCAGGATGGGGACCTGAAAGTCCTTTTTGGGATGATTTGGACAGTTCTTATTTTCCAGTTTGCTCATCTTCTTCCTCTCTTCCTTGTCACATGAGACCTTTCTTTTGAACAAAAGGTTATAACTTATAAATCTACATTATAGGTTTTAGCTTAGGTTATGCTTATTGGCGTTTGGATGGAGGCAGTTTTTGTGATCTCCCATTCCATATTTTCATCATCCTTATGTATATTAAATATATGTATGTGTGTGCGTGTGTTAGTGTCTGTGAACAAAGATTGCAATTTTTAGGGCTATTGTTGTTCTTGTTTATTGGTGTTTGGATAGAGAGAGTTTTTGTTATCTTCTATTCCAAACATACATATATATCTCTTCATTTTCTTCCTTATGTATATTAAGGCCTTGATTGTTAATTACTTGTTTTCATAATAGATTTTGGTTTTTGATTTTGAAAAACTATATTTTTAGCTTATCAAAATTTTACTTAAAAGTAATTTTTTATTTTTTAGAGAAACTAGTTTTTGGAGGTTACTACAATTTTTCAAACAAAAATCCAAAATCCTGTTTTTTTTATGTTTCTTATAACTTGTGTTGTGTAAATCTGTTTTTTTCAACAGTTATTATTATTTTTGTTTTTTATTTTTCTTTTATTTACATAACTTTACATCATTAAATATACTTCACTAAAACATAGTTTATTAATTAACAAAAAATATAACCGTTTGAATTCAGATATAAATAGAGTAAAATTACAATTTATATATGAGAAGCTTTAGAAATCATAACAAATATTATTAGCATTTCCTTATTAATTAAATTTCTACAACAAATTTAATATTATCAACCATATTTTATAATCATATATTAAAACATCACACAATTTGAAAGCTAATATATAATCACTAGAGCCCAACCGAAAAACTATGGATTTGAATGGTAATTACGAATCAAACAGTGCGGGAAAATGAAATTTGTAGGATTGTGCATTTTAACTGTTATTTTTGTAGAAAATGAAACAAAACCATTACATAAAAATAAGTATTTCGGAATTACTTTTAAATGGTAACGAAATAATATACGATACAAAATATAATAATGTTATTTGCTATGTAAATATTTTTTTAAATATATTTTTAAAAATTTAAATTTAACAAATGTAATAAAAATTTGGGGCTAAAGTTTAGAATTTGGATTTTTGAATTTAATTATAGTTTTGTAGCATTTTAGAATTTGTGGTATTTTTGAATAAAAAATTATTGTGATATGTGTAAAAGAAAACAAAAATATTATCTTCTTAGATTCTCTTGCCAGTATAGCAATTTTATTTTATAGTACAATATACTATAACTTATAAGTATTTAAAAAAAATAAAAATAAAATAATTATATTATTGTATATTTTAAAGTAGAAACAAAAAAATGTACCACAATCATACCATAATGACGAGTATGTATGTTTTTATTAGGTTTCGAATGGTAGCAACGAATCAAGCAATGTAGATAACAAAATTAGCAAAATAGTGCGATGTAACTGCAACTCGTACGGAAAGCAAATTAGTGCAATTCTGAAAAAGTAAGCAATACAAAATTGTTTTTGAATGATAACACAAATACATGCAGTAAAAAAAAATTTTTTGATTAATAATTATTTGGGTTAACTAATTCGATTTTAGAGTTTATTTAGGAAAGAACTGAAGCTTAATTTGGGGTTTGGAATTTAAATTTAAAATAAAATAAAATATTTATTAAGTACTACTGGATACATAATATATCATTCCTTAATATAAAACTAAAATATTTATTTATTTATAATTTGTTTAATTCTAAATTATTAAACTAAATTTTGAATTTATCATAATTTTTTAAAATTATCACACATATATATATATATATATATATATATATATCACAATATTTACTTAAATGAAATAATGAAATACATTAAGTCAATAATTTAGTTTAAAGATAATTTATTTATCGCTAAGTAAAAATTACCTTTTCAAATTAACTAAGTTTTTAAAAAAGATAATTGACTAAACTTTTTTAATACATAATAAAAAAATGCAATAGAATCATTTTACAAACACACCATATTGGCATGTTTTACCCTTATTCATTTATACATCATCCCACACTATATATTTATATGAATCTCACTTGTCCTAAAAACTAGAATTTAACAACACCTCCCATGTGTTGTAGCGTTAGATTTGCTAGTACCATTTCAACCTATAATGTATTGGATTTCATGTAAATATATTCACACTATTTTTTCGTTCATTATATATATATATATAAAAGACAAACCCATTTAAAATAAAATAATTAACCACAAAATATAAAAGAAGATATTTATGAGCGTTAATATAATAGCAGTGATAATGATAGTTGATATTTATGAGAGTTAATATAGTAGCGTAAATCAAGTATTCTTCACAGAGTTGCTGGTGGAAAATATACTTGGAATCTCAATGTTGACTTCGCCGACTAGGCCAGTAATGAACATTTTTTAGTAATTTTCTTTTGGTATAAATATATTTTTTTTAATTTTCTTTTCATTTGAAATTGATAGTTCTTGGGTTCGACGCAACTTGTCACAACATCTTCCAAGTTAAAAAGACTAGCTACGAATAATGTATCAACACCGATTTTATATCTAATGTGACACGTGAAGGACAAGATGTACTTCAACTTCTTTAGCTTGTCGTTAACGTTCTTCTTCAACCGCTATCATCTACATCAATCATTCTCACCTCCACTGCGTCTACTTTCACGTCTTCATATATTTTTGTCGTCGTTCTTGCTTTGGTTTTTTATTTTTTTCAATAAAAACATTTTTTGAAATGAAACAAAGCTTGTTTCTTAAGCTCATGAATGTTATCTAAATTTGGCTATTTCAAAAATAAATAATTCAATCTATGGATCATTTGTTAGAAAAACTTTAATTCTTATGCAAAGAAAATGTTAAATGAAATGTTAGTTTTTGTTCTCGTGCACATCAGAATTACTTTGAATGTTTTTACTACAAATAATATAGAATATAAGAATTTATTTCTCTAACTAAAGCGTTCAAACAAGATCTGATCTTTGAATAGGATGAACTATTCGGAAAAAATGAAAACCGTGCAAATAAATGACAAAATCTATATTTATTAAATATATATTAAGATTTAAGGAACAAATGTGTGACATAGATCTTAATAAAGATTCAATGATGAATTTGATGTAAGTGTGATATTTTAGTTGTTTTGAAAGTTATGGGCTTTAGGTTTTATGTTTCATGGAGTTATTATTATACTCATTTCTATTAATAAAGTTGAGACTTTCTTATTTGTATAAGAGTTTTTATGAGAACATTGCTAAGAGTAAACATAATTCTTATTTTTGGGCATTTTCATAATTTATATATCTTCATTTATATCACAAGAATCACATTTCTTTGATTTTTAATCAAAGAATGATTTTAGATGCCTGGATGGCACGGTGATCGAAAACATATTTCTCACAAGCGAAGATCTATTAGATAATAAATAAGAAAATCATAAAATCTACAAAGAGATGTATAGTGATATGATCTACAATTGTGATATGATTTTTTCATATAATTGATGCTTAATATTTGATAAATTCATCAATACAATCAGTGATTATATTTTTATTTGATTATGAAAGTTATAAAATTGTATTAATTATTTGTAAATCGTTCGAAACAATTTATTTGAAATTTTATCACCAAAAGTGGATGCCTCCATCTTCTGTTAAGTGTATAAATTGTTCTAGCATATTAAGAGATATTTCATGGCATTATACACAAAATTCAAATGCTAAACAACTTGTAAAATTTTATAATTAAATGGGAAAAACGTTATGAGATGATTTTTCTCTCTTCTCTCTCATCAACGGCAACTTTGTTTTCTTCTCGGTAACGACTCTCTTCCGCCGGAGTCTGGTTCTCGGCCTAGAAATATTCCCCACCCTTCCGGCCTTCCCCCCGGCTCCNCCCCCCCCCCTCTAATTCCTCCCCCTCTTCTTCCCTCCCTCTCGATCCTCCTGCAACCTCGGGTGAAAAGGTGGATAATCAAATTGGTGATAAATCTGCCAAACAATTTATTCCAAAGGAAGCTCTGACTGCTCAAGTGTCTTCTTCCAAGACAATTGATCATCTATCTGGTCTTGAATCGAACCAGAAACAAGATGAAGTTGATCCAGAGCCTCAAAATCATCCATGGTTAGATGCTGTCCAAGGACCTAATCGAAGACTGAAGAAGACAGGATCCTCATTTCTGCTGGATTCAGGTGAGGTGTGCGTTGAAATCTCTAACTCTGTTATTACCAAGAATAGAAAGAATTGGAAAGCTATCATAATTGGGCATTTCCATGGAAAAGCTCCTTCTCCAAGGACTTTTCACGCCATTATCAACGACATTTGGAGCCCAAAGATCAGAGACATAACTGTCTCTAAACTCACAGATAGATCTTACCTAATCAAGATCCCAAACACTTCAACACACAAACGTGTGCTGGCCCAAAGAATGTGGCACGTGGAAAACCAGGCTCTTTTTGTGGCCTCATGGGAACCTGGTTTAGAGCCTTTTGTGCCTGGGCTCAAGGCAGTACCCGTCTGGGTCGATTTTCATTAGTTTCCTCTGCAATTCTACTTAGAGGAAGGGTTGCAAAGAATTGCGAGTTTAATAGGTGACCATGTGGTTCTACATCAAAACACTACAAAGATGATAAACCTCGACATAGCCCGTGTATTAATTATAGTAGATCCTACTAAGCCATTACTTGAAGCAGTCAATGTGAAGTATGAGTCAGGACAAATAAACACAGTGCTAGTCTCTAGCCTCTGGATGCCTCCCTTATGTTCATTTTGTGAAGAAGTTGGGCATACGTTGAAACGATGTCCCACAACCCCTATACTATGTGAAGACTGTAACTCCACATGCCATGAAAAGAACATCTGCCCCAAATTAAAGTCCAAAGTTAACAAGTCTAAACATCAGGTAATAGAACTGGAACAAATTCAACTTCCAAAGCCAAGGACCAAGACCTCCCATAGAGGTTCTATATATGTGGAGAAAAGGAAAAATCCAACACCCCTAGTTACTAAAGATGTGAAGGAACCTCAAGCCACTGCCACCAAAACAGAAAACATGAACTCTCAACAGACAGTTCATACCATACATGCACACTCTGCCTCAAAAGCAGACAAAGCTACCAAAGAAAAGGAGACTCCCTCAGCTTATGCTCCTCAGCCAGACTCAACCATTAATCAGAAAAAACCAAATGTCTTTGATTCAAAGTCAGATTATCTAAGTACTCTAAAAGGAAAAGACATTGTTACAAATAATTTCTCTGAGGATGATCAGGGAATTGACTATTCTGAAGATTTCCCTGACTCATCACCTGATCATTCAGAAGGTGATGATAATCCTCAAGATTCACTGCAATTCACAGAATATATTTCAAAGAAAAGGAAGAAATTTGAGGCTCAACTGCACAAATACCTGCTGAAACAAAAGGGTAACAAGATTGCTTCTCCAAATAAGCAGGCTTATAGCACCCCCTTAATAATCCCCCTTATGATTGATTTTTTTGTTGGAATGTAAGGGGCTTAAATAAATCTAGTAGGCGTAATATTCTTAGGAAATGGCTTAGCTCTAGTAAAGCTTCAGTTGGTAGTTTTATTGAAACAAGGGTGAAAGAATCTAGATTCCAAAGAATTCAGTTTACTTCATTTAAAGATTGGCAAATGTAAACATCAAAATCATATAAACACATAATATCATAATTTTATAAATCACCATATCTCATTTAATCACAATTTAACCAGTTATTTAAACTAATCTACAACCAAATCAATCATAATATCATCAAAATTGACCAGTAATCTCATCTAATCACAACCAAAATCATCAAAATTATTTCAACCCGAAACGAAGTGAAAGGGTTTCGAAGTTTAAAAAATGATACCTCTTCCCTGGAGCGACTCAGCAACCTTCTATGAACCCAGTAGTGGAGAAGCTTCAACATCTCCGCGCCGGATTTGGCTCAAATCTCATTTGCCTTTGTTGTCGGTGAGACAAATTTTTTTAGGGTTCTTTCACATATGGGTGAGAGAGAGAGACACCCCGATAATTTTTTTCCCAACGAATACGCTGCTGACACGTATTGAGATATAATCGAGTTCTTCAATTCCTTACTTTAGAATCGGTTATGCGAAATAAACATTTTTGGGTTTTAATTGTTCAGAAACAAAAAAAAACCAACATACTTTATTGGAGATGGTCTTAGGGCTATTGTTGTACTTGCTTTATACCTTAACCTTGTGGGATATATTGTCTTTATTATGGAGTTTGTTTCGCAAGTTTGTTATCTGTTACTGGGTACTTTGACAAGTTAGAGCTTCAACATATTATACAGGGGTTAAATTGAAGTTTGTCTCTCATGCAAGATCTTTGTGTTGTGTGCATCTATATCTTTGTCTTAGAGTTTCTCCAAGAAGAATAATCCGAAGAATCCTCCAAGAGAATAAGAGGGCATGGGCGGACCTATGTTAAGAGATAGTGGTTCAATTGAACCACCCAAATTTTGAATTTTTGTTTAGTATATTAGATTATAATATTTTTTGTTAATATAATAGACTATAATTATCAAACCACTAACAAATACGTTTCATTCTAATCTCATTTAAATTGAAAATAGAGGAAATCCTTGAAATACCATTGAAAAAAGTTCCAAAAATTCCAAATTATATTACATACTCCCAAAAGTTCCAAAAATATCACACTCTCAAATGTTCCAAAAGTATCACAAACATAAAAATGAAATTTTAAAGGTTTAGAAATTAAAATGTTGAATTTGGGTTCATTAAATACAATTTAGGGTTTAGTTTTAAAAGGATAAAAAAGTTTGATATTAGGGTTTTAGGATTTGTAGGTATTTTTGAAACTTTTGAGAGTGTGTGATGTTTTTGGAATATATCTAATTTTTTGTGGTATTTTTGAGAATCTTTCTTGAAAATATTGGGTTTGAATTTAGTATTTTGGGTTTAGTTTAAAATTTAGTTTTTTTGTGATAATGTCTCTAAACAATTTGTGATGATATTTTTAGTTTAAAAATTCAAAACATGGTAAATATATTATTTAAACGTAACTTTGGTGAAAAATGCATGTAATGAAAAAATTTAAGTTATTTTTGTAAGAGATCCATGATTTATTTCTTTTGATGATTATTTTCATATATATATATATAATTTTTTTTTTTGAACCAGAAAAATTATTTCTAGGACTGCCATTGTAAGAGGGTCAAGTAACTTCAGATTGAATGGGAAAGAAACAAAGTGCAGAAGTCTCAAGCCCAACAATCACCAATAGGGGGAAGTAAACAGAATACAATGAGTTTGGGATCATTACTTGTTATTATATGACCTAAAGAAAAAAAATTAACGCAAAAGATTGATTACCTCACAAAATATTTCAGAACGCATCTCTTTATCTTATTTTTTTCTCTCCTACGTTTCACTTACAATAACAGTCTTTTGTGAATTTGATTTTTCCTACAACTTAATTATTGCGCCTAAAAACAAGAACTGAACCTGTTTGCATTACTAGGTTAGATATATATATATATATATAAATATTTTGTTTTTTAGTAATCCAAGTTAAACTAGATTCTTTTATATTCTTGTTAGTACCAATAAAATTAGTCGAAAGTTTTAAGTTTTTAGTAATCCAATTTCACCCAAGTAACCAAAACTCTTTAAAAAGTAATAATTATTTTTATGTAAATATATAAAACACTTAAAATATAATAAAATTACATT
>OVBE01010918.1:0-14586 GCA_900406425.1 Iberis pinnata
TTGGCAACCCTCGCGACGTCTACGATAGCACTCCAGTAATTCGCTCTATCGTGGAGTTCTATCAATACTACTTTTTCTTGTAGTGGAAGGAATAATGACCCGAATAGAAAAATAAGTCTAGAACACATAAAAATAAAATGAAAGAAAACCTATGAGTTCAAAGTGAAAAAGAAAAAAATATTAATCAATAAAGCACACTGATATTACTCGGTTTTAAGTCTTTATAGTGGGTATTTATACTTGCTATTTGGAATTATCCGAGTGTTTTCCTTGTGTTGTTGGCATGTTTTCAGGATCCTAGGTGTTTGGGACGTTTTGGAGCGAAAATGCTGGTTTTTAGAAGAATTCATGTTCAAACGGACTTAATGAAGATGGAAGGATCGATCCAGGGTGAAGAATGACCGATCCAAACCTACACACATGAGGAGATCGATCGATCCTAGCATGGATCGATCGTTCTAAGTCCCTGGAAAACTTACGGAAAATCAGATCGATCGATCCTACCTGTATTGATCGATCCCTCTAAGGATCTATCGATCCCTTTACACGTGCAAGAATGAAATTAGGCTTGTTTTATTTTAAACTATAAAAGCCTTTTGGCTTGTTTTAATTTTTCATTATCGCTTATTTTATTTTTAGAGCTTTCTCATAGAGAGGAAATCTACTTTTGTATCTGAGAGGATTTTTGAACTCTGATGAGTTTTTTATATAATTTGGTTTTTGAATTCTGCAATGTTTACTCTATCTATAGCTTCTATTTTCGTTATAATGTCTGAGTAGTTTATTTGTTAGGTTTTAGGGGTTTCTCAAAGAAACCAGGTTGATTGTTAGAGTTTGATTGAATGTGTTAGGTTCTCAGTCTATAATTTTTCCTAATGCATGAATTAGAGTAGCTAACTAATTCATTAATTTTAAATTTATAAACTAAAAGGGATTTGGTTTAGAAGTCTGATCTAGTCTAGATGAATAAGTGCCTTTGCTTGTGAGAGTATTGTCTAAGGGGCTTATGAACTTATCGACTCTGAACTATAATGCATGTTTGAATCATCTAAATACGGCGTGAGTTTTTCTTTAGTGATTTAAACATAGGCATCTAATACTCCAGGAGAAGATTAGTCTATTGTTGTCTTTTGAGTTGGTAACTATTTTCAAAGAAAATCCTGCATGTTAACCTTGGCTTTTAAAATTGAATACATGTGGAATTCCCTATTTCCTAGCGCTTTTATTATTTGTTTTACAACCATTTTAATCTTATCATTGTTGCCATTTTCTAATCACAACCACTATTTAATATGTTCTTAGCTTAATTCAATTTTAAACTGAGAGTCGTACGTTCATGGTTTTTGTGGATTCGCTCCCTCTTATACTATTGTGTTTGTTGTGCACTTGCAGTGAATATATTTGGGTTAAAACATGAGTGTATCAAGTTTTGGCACCGTTTTCGGGGACCAATTGTGCCTCTTAAGTTTTCATTAGAGTTTAGTCTAAGAATTTTTCTTTTTACAGTACTCATCACGTTTATTTATTCTTGATTTTGTTTTTACGGGTGAATGATCCGAAGATCTAAAAAATCCAAGGAATTACTCAGCCCCAGTAGCGCAGATCTCTTGAATTTAGAACACTCAATCCGGAAAGCAAGAAGAAACGCACAACCTCCAAAAAATGGGGGATAACGTAATTCCTAATCAGGTCTTTCTTGAAGATCTGAACGATCCGATTGAAGAGGGCTTTTGGTACAACATCCCACCTCCTCCTCTAGGGGTAAAAAATGCGATTATCAACCAAATAGGGGGAGGATCTAAATGCAATAAAGTGCCACATGGACAACAAAGAGATGGTAATGTTAATACGTTGGGACCTAACTTCGTTCATGTGAATGACCCACCAGAATAGGTCTTCAATCTCCCACCTCGCCAGCACAAGGTTCTAGTTGGAGACTTCAACAACCTTGAAACTTTCCTTGCTAATAGGAATGCACTTCACCCTCGTCCACCTCAACTCCAGGACTATAAGTTCTCATTCCAGCTCATTCAGCTGATTCGCCAGAACTAATTCCATGGTCTTCCTACTAATCATCCTAAGGATCACATCGATATTTTTGAAGACATATGCACTACTTTTAAGATCGATGGAGTCTCTAACGACTTTATGCATTGTAAGCTCTTTAATCACTTACTAGGTGATAAGGCTCTCATATGGTTGAAATCTCTACCTGCCAATTCCATGGAAAGTTGGTGCGACTGTAAATCCAAGTTTCTAGGACACTTCTACACCACTACTAGGACCAACAATCTTCGAAGCAAGATCGATTCAAAGAGTACCTTAGGGATTGTTCTCATTATGGATTTTCTGAGTTAAATCTCCTCAACACGTTTTACAGAGGTATCGAATAACAGTATCGACTTTCTCTTGATACAGCTAATAATGGAGATTTCATGACTAAGCCGGTGCATAAAGCATATCAGCTGATAGACAATCTAGCTGCGAGTAACAGCAACCATTGTTCGTACTATGATAGAAGAAGAAGATCATTTGGATCAGAATCCTCTGAACAGCTGAAGTGAAAGGGCTTCTTACTCAACTTCTCAAGAACCAGAATCAGAAACATGTCAGTTTTGCTGAAGATGTAGAGAAAATTGAAGCATATTGCTTTGCAGAACCTGAATCTTTAAAAGAAGAAGTGAGATACATCAATAGCCAATGTCAGAGAGTGTACAACCAAAGATATAATCCATGTTTCAGCAAGGGCAATCTATCATGGAGGAGTGATAATGATGTGAAACAACAAGACCAGGTTTACCAAAATCAATAGAAGACTTTTGTGCGAAATTCTGGGAAACCTTTTGGTCAAAACACTTGAAGAACTTGTTTTCAATGAAACCAGAATAAGGGCTTTGTTTAAAACTCCAATTCAGGCGGCTTTCAACTGCAGTGTCAACCTGTTTATTAACAAGCACCTCCACCACAAGTTCAGCAAGAGAACAAGATGGAAGCCATGCTTCAAAAGATACTGAAAAGTCAACAACAAACTGAAGGGAACCTAAATGTGAAGATGGATAGTATGTACAATGATTTGAACAAAAAATTTGAAGCATTCTCTACTCATGTCCAACATTTGGATATTCAAGTTTCCCAAACTGCTGAATCTGTCAAGAGACCAACTAGGTTTCTTTCGGGGAATGTTGTCACACTATGAAGTAGGAATGCTGTCACACTATGAAGTGGGAAACCTTTGGCTGGAAACTGCCAAGTCATGGCCTAAAACGTACCCTGCACCCCTTACTGGTCCATGGAGCGAGATGAAAGCTCCAAAGTTGGAACTCAAACCCCTCCCAGCAGGGCAAATGTATGTGTTTCTAGGTTCTAATTCTACATACCTTATGATAGTGAATGCTGACTTGAATAATATAGAGACCGCCTTGATTCTTTGTCAGTTAAGAAAGTATCGTAGGACTCTAGGTTACACATTAGATGATATCACAAGGATTTCACCAGACTTGTGCATGCATAGGATACATCTAGAAGATAAATCTCTGACTTTTGTATAACATCAGAGAAGGTTAAATCCTAACCTGAAAGATGTTGTTAAGAAATAGATAATGATACTTCTAGATGCAAGAATTATTTATCCTATTTCTTATAGTAATTAAGTTAGTCCCGTGCATGTAGTTCTAAGAAAGGGGGAATAACAATTGTTAAGAATGAGAACGATGAGTTGATTCCAACTAGAACTGTTATAGGTCATAGGATGTGTATTGATTACATGAAATTGAATGCTGCACTCGCAAATATCATTTTCCTTTACTTTTTATTGACCATATGCTTGAGAGATTGGTTAACCACCCTTATCATTGTTTCTTTAATAGTTATTCAAGTTTCTTTCAGAACCCAATTCACCCAGATGACCAAGAGAAGACGACATTCACATGTCCATTTGGTATATATGTTTATCGCATGATGCCTTTTGGACTGTGCAATGCCCCCAACAACCTTTCAGCAATGCATGATTTGCATCTTTACTAACCTTATTGAAGACATCATGGAAGTATTGATGGACAATTTCTCTGTCTATGGATTTTCCTTCGATGTCCGCCTTCCTAACTTGTGCAAGGTTCTTTAGAGATGTGAGGAGAAACATCTAGTGTTGATCTGGGAGAAGTGCCATTATATGGTGACTAATGGGATAGTGTTAGGACACAAGATTTCTAAGAAACTTATTGAAGTTGATAAAGCTAAGATTAAGGTAATGACTAACTTGAAGGCACCCAAATGCCTCAACGATGTTTGTAGCTTCTTAAGTCATGCAGGTTTCTACAAAAGGTTCATTCAGGACTTTTCAAAGATTGCTAGACCTCTTACAATGTTTTTGTGCAAGGACATCAAGTTTGAATGGGACGATGATTGCCAATCCGACTTTCTACCGATCGAAGGAGATTTGGTAAGTGCTCCAATTTTCTAACCACCAGATTGGGAATTACCTTTTGAACTGATGTGCGATGTAAGTGATTTCGCTGTGGGAGTTGTACTTGGACAGCAAAAATATAAGAAGGTCCATGTCATATACTATGCCTCTAGGACTCTTGACTTAGCTCACCACACTTATGCAACAACCAAGAAAGAGGTCTTAGCGATTGTCTTCGCTTTTGAAAAGTAGTAGTCCACACCGATCATGCAGCATTGAGGTATCTTTTTTTCTAAAAGGATGTTAAACCCAGATTACTGCGTTTGATTTTGCTTTTGTAGGAATTCGATTTAGAGATCAAAGACAAGCGAGGCATTGAAAACGGAGTTGCAGATCACCTTTCCCGACTCACAGTCGAAGATGATGTTCCCATTGATGACTATTTTCCAGAGGAATGCCTTTGTGCTATCAGCACCATAGTGGAGAGAATATTTATATCCCTAGACCCCCTAAGACTGATTTGATTACTCCTTGGTTTCGTGGTTTTTTTTAACTATTTAGCTGCTGATGTTGAACCACATGACTTTTCAGGTTACCAAAAGAAGAAGTATGCCTAAGGAGGAGATTTGGAATGTTTTGTACCATTGTCATGGTTCAGATTATGCTGGTCACTTGACTACATTCAAGACGGTTTCTAAGGTACTCCAAGCAGGTTTCTGGTGGCCCACTATGTTCAGAGATACTCATGACTTCATCTCTCCCTGCAATTTGTGGGAACCAAAATTTTGACTCTCGATTTCTGTTAGTTATGAAAAATCAGAGAGAACTCCAACTTTCCAGAGATCCAAAATTTCTTTGAGTCATACACGAACTAAATCAGAATACGAACGATAAAAAATAAACGTACGATATTAAGAAAAAATAAGGCAAAAGAAGTTGTTAATTCCGAATCTGTGTACGAACACGATACAACATGTGATTAGCGTTGGCTACATGAGCTGTTAGCAAGTTCCAAAGTACGAAAACCTAAGACTAGTAAACCTAATCGAGTCGCAGCTCTTTAATAAAATCGGGAAAACAATCTATTGCCTTAAGTATTTATGGTGTGGAGAGAGTTAAAAGTTTCTTGAACCATCTCTTGATCCTTCTTATACAGGCTTCAGAATTGATCCATTTTCCTTTTCTGTCCTCTGTTCCTTTGCAGGAAATCTTCCTTTTCTTGACAGATTCTCCTGTGAAAATCTTTCTTTTCTGGACTTCTTCCATTTCTCCTCAGCTTGCAAGACAAGCTTCGACCGTTATCATGTTTGGGCTCGTCTCCATTCTGGAATTGTAAGTGGGCCGTAGTCGTGTTTTAGGCCTCGTCGGGCCATTTTACGGTTCATGCATTTTTCACAACTCCTGTCGAGGAGACGAACTCTCGAGCATATATACGATCAATACTTTTGTGGAAGGGTGATAAATGGGATGACATCAGTATTTAAGTTAACCATTATGGTTTACATGTATGGTTAATACGAAACAATTTCACAATTATTATGCAACTCGTAGGAAATCATCGTACGAAAGGAATGGATTTTAAGATTTTCATCGTAAAACTTCAATGAAGACTCAAAACGATGCAAAACAAGAGACAATTCATTCGGAGTGACTCGATTGTCCGATTCATCTCGCCAGTTGGTGAGATAAATTTTGACTCTAAATTCATATCGCCAGTTGGCGAGATGAATTTCAAGTGCAAATTCATATCGCCAGTTGGAGAGATGAATTTCAAGTGAAAACTCATCTCGCCAGTTGGATGGAGAGATAAATTGTCTTATTCATCTCGCCAACTGGCGTGATGAATTTTGAGTGTAAAATCATCTTGCCGGTTGGTGAGATGCATTTTCCGATACATCTCACCAACTGGCGAGATAAATTATGTGTGCAAATTCATCTCGCCAGTTGGCGAGATGAATTGTCTGATTCATCTTTCCAACTGGCGAGATGAATTTCAAGTGTAAATTCATCTCGCCAGTTGGTGAGATGAATTGTCTTAGTCGTCTCGCCAACTGGCTAGATTAATTCTGTGTGCAAATTCATTTTGCCAGTTGGCTAGATGAATTTACACTTGAAATTCATCTCGCTAGTAAATCCAACCGGCGAGATGAATTCTATGTGTAAATTCATCTTTCCGGTTGGCGAGATGAATTTCATGTGCAAATTCATCTCGCCAGTTAGCGAGATGAATTGTCCGATTCATGCATTTCATGTGCAAATTCATCTTTCCAGTTGGCAATGTAAATTTTCTGATTCATCTTGCCAACCGACGAGATGAATTTCGTGTGCAAATTCATCTCGCCAGTTGGGGAGATGAATTGTCTGATTCATCCCGCCAACTAGCAAGATGAATTATTCGATTCATCCCGCCAATTAGCGTGATGAATTTCGAGTGCAAATTCATCTCGCCAACCGGCGAGATGAATTCTGTGTGCAAAATCATCTTGCCAACTGGCATGATGAATTTTCCGATTTATCTTGCCAACTTTCAAGATAAATTTCAAGTGCAAATTCATCTCGCCAGTTGGCGAGATGAATTCTTCGCTTATATTCATCTCGCCAACTAGCGATATGAATGTTTTTGATTCTTCTTGCCAACTGGCGAGATGAATGTATATCCGAAAACATCCCTATTTTTTGTGCTTTCCGTAGATATGTACGGGATTATAATGTTTGTCTAGAGATTGCGTATTTCATCGAGCTTTTTCGTATTCCATGGACTTTCATTCTGAGTAAGCGGATCATATTATCTCGTTAAAACATTTGTGATAGGAAAACCCGGTGGGAAAAACCATTCTCAACTAAGGACAAAAGAGTGCAGAGATGATCGCTTAGTGGTTTTGTGATCGTTGCTTGATTCTTCAGAAATGCATCGTCCTTGGTCTTTTGGGTGTACAGTGAATTCGGTTTGTTTATTCTGCTGATTAGGAATGCTTAGACTGATTCATATTTCTCGGACGTTGATCCCGAGTGTGTTTTTTTAACCCCAAAAGTTATCCCACATCTCGTAAGATCCGAGTCGGATGCTTGCAAGCGAGTGGCGTATGTTTTAGTCGGGATCTACGGTTGAGAAGTTTCCGTAAAAAATTTATGATTATTTTAATTGCGGAAAAATTTCTCTTTAAGTAATTGACTCTTCGCCTTCATTTGATTCATTCCTACTTCCATTGAATTTCCACTTTTAGAGCTCTGGTCAATATGATTTTTCCCCAAAACGACAACGGTGCTGCCATTGATGGTGCTTTTCCGAGAGGTTCCTCCAGTTCTCCAACCGGCAAAGCGGTCCATGCTCATGTGGCGGTCAAATCAGGATCTAGTGGATCTGAATTGGGTGTCACCTACTCTGTTATTTCGTAGTCCGTTGATGATCTAGTGGATCTCGGCTGTGAGGGTGTCAAGCCTCGCGAGACGGATGACCCAGTCAGCATGACAAAGGGTGCTGGCGGTGAAGCGGATGATGGTGTTGTCCTCATCCTGAACAATGAAAGAGATCGTTGTCCTACTCATGACATTTTTATATTTTCGTGTTTGTTTTGGCCTAGGTCCTCATCCTGAACAGAGGGTGCCTTTTTGCGGTTTTGGATTAATGAATATTGTTTTCGGATTATGCTGTTGATATCAAGTTGGAGTTATAGATGTGAGTAGTCAGTTCGTATGATGTTCTCCAATGGTCACTTCAGCAATTTATTTGTGTGGGTTTTTCTGAAGAGTCTGATTTTCAGGTTTTACGAATTTGTGGGCGTGAGCGAAGAGACATATTTAGGGATCTCATACTGATTTTTGGTACTATGTCTAGAGATGTTAGAGACCAATGTGCTGGGTTTAGGGCAAGACCTAGGTTTAATCTTGGTTTTAAGGGGTGCCGTGACTATTTCGGCTTACATATTGTGTTTACGATTTCAACCTGATCCCATTTCGACGTTGGAGTCATGATAGATCCTTATCGATTTGGAACCAAGCATATCTCCGAAGACCGTTCGGAAGTGCTGACCAAAATTATGATTTTTATAGCGCTGTTTTATCCTTGTGTCGCATGTGTGAGAACTTATCTTACGAAAGGTTAGATGACTAGTTTTTTCGTTGGGGGCCAACTGATGGTGTCTTCGCTTAGTGATAGTATTTTTTGAGGTGCCTTGCAATCTCACCGTTCTGAAGCATGGCGATTTCATACGCCCCTGGTCGGACTACTTTGGTGATCTTGTACAATCTTCCCAGTTTGCTCCCAGTTTTCCTGTGTTTCGCTCTGCAGTATTTTGGAAGACTTTGCGCAGGATGAGGTCGCCTTCGCTGAATCTGTGACTTCGTACGATCGAGTTATAAGTTTTGGATTCGAATGAGTGCTTGATCCTGATGTTCGTTGATGAGGTCGAGATTGTCTAGCAGCATTAGATTGTTCGTTTAGTTTTTCTGTGGGAGTAGTTTTCTGCGTATTCCTAGAAATTCTAATTTCGTGGGAATATCGCACTCTGCTCCATATATGAGAGAGAAAGGGGTTTCTCATGTCCCCCTTCTCGGCGTTGTTCTATGCAACAAGAGGATTCCTTCGAGCNTCGACCTTTCTTAGCATCTAGGTGTTTCTTTAACCTGTCCTATATGGTTTTTTGGTCAGCTGTATATTCCATTTCTCGCAGAATGCCGCGAATCTCGTAGAAATAAACTGAGACCCATTGTCTGTCACGATTTTGTAGGGGATTCCATGTCTGCAAATGATATTTTTCATACAAAATTCCCGACTTTGGTGTCTTTGATGCGAGCATATGAATCGCCTTCAACCCATTTTGAAAAGAAATCGGTCAAGACCAGTAGGAAGTGTTTTTGTTTAGACTTGTGCATGGGTCCGACAATGTCCATTGCCCATCGCAAGAACGGATATGGAGAAGAAATCAAAGATAGGAGCTCTGCGGGCTGGTGAATCGTTGGAGCGTGCCTTTGGCACCTTTCGCACTTGCGTGAGAATTTTTTGCAGTCTTTAACCATAGTTGGCAAATAATAACCATGACGTTTTATTTTGATTGCGAGGAATCTTCCACCAGAGTGATTCTCGCATGAACCAGAACAAACTTCTTCCATAATTTTCCGCGATTTCTCTCGCTCTATGCAGGTTATGAGAGGCCCAAAAAATCTTTGTTTGTAGACTTCTCCGTCTAGTAGGGCGTATCGAGCGGCGTGAATTTTCACTTTTCGGGTGGCCCATTTCTCTGCAGGGAGGGTTCCTTTGACTATGTAAACCCGAATTTCCTGCAGCCACGGTTTATCGCACCTGTATCCGGATTTTTCGTAATTTTGTTTAGGTTGGTCTGTTTTGCTGATATCCTCATATGGTGATTGGATCAAGTTTATAACGATTACGGGACCGATGCTTGGTTGTTCGATAAATTCTACGGAAATGACTTGTCTACGGAAATGAGCTTGAAGCTAAAGCTGCTACACCGTCAGCCTACACATTCTCCGAGCGAGGCATTTGTGTGAGGGCGAACCGGTCAAAGCCTTGGGAGATATTCCAAACAAGTTTCAAGTATGACTCCATCCTTTTGTCCCTGGCCTCATATTCACCGCTAAATTGGTATGCTACGAGTTGAGAGTCACAATAGGCATGGATATTCCGTATTTTTAGTATGTGGGCTAACCGGAATCTAGCAGTAAGCGATTCGTATTCAGCTTTGTTGTTTGATGCATGGAACACGAGGCGAAGCGATTGCTATAGTAATTCTCTGGTCGGTGACTTTAGTTGGATCCCGACTCCTAACCCCTGTTTCGACGAAGATACGTCTACATAGAGGATCCAAAGTGATTTTGGTTATTGATTCATCATATTATACGTCGGGACTTGTGATTTCGCGAAGGTTTTTTTCGGTATTCCATATTGTATTCGTTTACCTCGATTGCTCATTTTTTGTAATCTGCCCGATTGACTGGGGCTGCGCAGGATCGTTCGTAATGGGAATGATGTAAGGACGATTATCATATGCGACTAGAAATATGGCCGTAGTTTTCGTTCCTCCTTAGCGGTAAAACCTTGTTTCTTGGTGACAGGAGGAGCGGCAGAGGTGGAACGAGTGGATTGAGGTTGTTGTTGCTTGGCAGCACTAGAGCGAGTCACTTTTCTGGTGGTGACTGGTCTGTTATCGTCAAAATCGTAGTCTCGCATATCATCCATTCTAAAAAGAAAAAAAAAACTCAAGATAGGGTTTAGCAATTTAATCAATTCAAAACAAAATACTGAATGGTTATGCAATGATTGAGCAATGTTAACATAAGAGATAACCAGAATCAAATGCAAAAGAAACCATCAAGAATTCACATTGATTGAGCAATACTGACTAATCAATGAACAAGAATCACAAGTGTAAACTTAGTTCCATACACCAAATAATCCAAACAATCCAAATTACCATGCCAAGAAGTATTAAGCAATGATCGAGCAATACGAATTTAAATTAGTAAGAATCAAGATACTTTAATTAAGAAAAAACCAAACCATGATACTAAAAACCAATTTTAATCAACTCATCAAGAAATATGGTTAATGGTGAGCAATAATTTAAGCAATACTAACATTTAAATTAGCAAGAATCAAGAGAAGAACCATTAAAAGAATCCAAAAATAAAGTGATATGAACTTAAAATTTGAGATTAAAAATCATGGAATCCAAACCAAGACATCTAGCTAACTGCATTGAGTCCCAAACCATTCTTATAACTTATCCAGTCACAATCAACCAACCAAAATCGACCCCTTCGTAAAATTTATAATCCTAATATCAAGATTCCAAAATCTCAACACAACTAATCCAAATCATTTTGTGTGTCACGAAATCCTAATGTGAAAGGTAGAATCGAATCATGAAGCATCATTTCAACCCTAAATAGGCGATTTTCACACC
The DNA here is from genome assembly GCA_900406425.1 of Iberis pinnata. Taxonomy (NCBI): domain Eukaryota; kingdom Viridiplantae; phylum Streptophyta; class Magnoliopsida; order Brassicales; family Brassicaceae; genus Iberis; species Iberis pinnata. Next base: position 11,326 of record OVBE01010918.1, read on the forward strand.
TACTCAAAGAATTACAAGAAAACCCAAAACCATTAGTGTGAAAAATAGAGACTATACCTTAGTAAATCGAAGTGAAAGTTAGAGCAGTGGATAGAGGCCGAAAATCTATGCAAAATCGACCCAAAAATCACTCAAATCGGCAGAGAGTTGTGGATTTGGGAGGATGAGAGTGATGGAGTGTGTGAGTGTGAAGAGTTGTGGCTAAGGAGGAAAAATGAGGGGGGAGGAGCGATTTTAGGATTAGGAAGGGGAAAGATGGTTAGATTTGAGTGATTCTGTTCTGATTTGGGTAGGGGATTGATCGTTCCAAATAGGGATCGACAGATCTCTCGTCACGATGTTTTTACGTGACGTCGGATCGATCAATTTAATGAATCGATCGATCGATTTAAATGCACTTTTCCCAATTTATTAGGATCAATCGATCTCTATGTGCGATCTATCGATCTCTTGGCACGCAATTTCTCCTACATTTTGGATCGATCCTTGCCTCCTAACTGAATCTTCTGAAACACATTGAACTCAAAACTAAACATCAAATAAGTTAGTAACCTAAAACTAGACTAACTCAAAAAAAAACCCACTAAACTAAAAAACCAAATAGTGGGTTTCCTCCCTTTTAGCGCTTGTTTAATGTCATTAGCCTAACAATACTTACCTGTAAGCAGAGGTTGGATCAACTAGAGAAATTGAAGATTCCTCTATAAGCTCTGAAGTAGCTAGATAAGGCTTCAACCTCTGACCATTTACTATAATCTCGTTACCTCTTTGAATAAAACAACGGCACCATAGGGTCTTACCTCTTTGATGAAAAACGGTCCAAGCCACCTAGATTATAATTTCCCAGGGAATAGCTTCAGTCGAGAGTTTTAGTGTAATATCTGATCACCTGGTTGAAAATCTTTGAGAATGATCTTCTTATCATGTGCAGATTTTGTCCTCTCCCCTTAGTTATTTAAGTTCTCATATGCAATATTAGAGTTCCGTAAGTTTTAGAGTAATTAGATCGATCTATCCGTGCTTGGATCAATCGATCTCTTTCTACGTGCTTCATAGATCGATCATTCTTTAGTTTGGATCGATCCGTCCATCTTCATTTTGTCTGTTTGCATCTGAAATCTTCTGAAAACTATCTTTTTTGCTCCAGAATGTCCCAAACACATAGAAACCTGAAAATATGCCAAAAATACATGGAAATTAGCTAGTGTTGCACTAGAGGATTCGGTTTTTCTCTCTCGTTCTCTGTATGTTAATATGAACTTATTCTTGAATCTCTCAAAAGACAAACATCTTCTGGACTACACAAGACTTCCTTGGCCATGGATATTGTGGTTTATTTGGAAAGGGAGGAACAATCATGTGTCCAACAAGATAGAGTTCAAGGCAGAACAAATTTTGTTACAGGCTAACTCCGCTTTTGCTGCTTGGTTTCAAGCTATTATTGCACCAACAAAGCATCTAAATGATTCAACTCTTATAGGTCCGAGGCGTGTTCCATGATGGTCCCCTCCACCGGATGCAGGTCCGGCCTTGAGCCCAAGCAAGCCAAGCTTGGGCTTGCGGCCCTTATATCATTAAATATATTTTCGGCCCTCATTGACAGAAAGTTTCCTTTAGTATAGTGGTTGAAGATCTTAATGATATTGAGCAAGTCTAGAGTTTGAGTATTAGAAGATATGATGCTGGCATTTTTTAAAATATATAATAATGTGCCGGCCTGATTTCTTTTAAAAGCTTGTGGCCCAATAAATAGTAGGACCGGCACTGACCGGATGGCTATCTTATGTGTAACATAGCGATGGCTTGGTGTAGTAATGTTGATTATATTTTCATGGCTTTTAAAAAATAGTGCAGGTGATGTTATTTTGCATGGTTGTAAAGCTCCAGACAAGTCTATCTCAAGATTTCAAGGTCTTTTGGAAAGCTTTACTTGGGCTGTGGAATGTTTTCACTCTCTTTGTGGAAGTAGAATCATTTTTGCTGTTGATTCGAAGAAGTTTCTTAAAGTTATTGTCTTCGCAAGTGACAGGCCTTTGTATGAATACCTTTTGGAGAATTTAGCTTATTCTCTTCTTGGGTTCGTAGAAGCAAGCTGTGTTTGCATTTCTCCCTTACAAGACAAGTGTAGTGCAAGATGGTCGCATTCAATCTTACATCACAATATTTTCCCCGTCATGGCTTCTTCAAGTATTGGCTTCGGAGGCTCCTTCTTCATCGACCTAACCTCTTGTTTTGTCTTTGCTTTGTTTATTGTTGCTTGGTTTTTCTTTATGAGTTTCTTCTATTATTTAAACTGAATTATGTTATCATTGTCGAAAAAAGAAGAAAAAAAAACTCGCCCTGAAATGTGGGCGCGTCACTAATTATATTCATTTGTGATAAGGTAGGTTTGTTATATTAATTAGAGAATTGATATTTCTACAATAATGTATCATTAGCTTTTTCAATAATGTTAAAACTTACCTTTTCTTATAATTTTCTAAATTTCATTAATTTTAATTAAATTTAAAATAAGGAAACAATTTTGTTAACAAACATTATAAAACATACACCACTTAGAGAATTCACGATTTCACGTGCACCATTACAGTTCATCGAACCATTCATAGTTCTTCGTGCATCATCAACGGTTCATCATTCACCACTCATCACTCATCATTTACCATACATCATTCACCATTCATCATGCATTATTCATCACTCACCATTTACCATACGCCATTTAAGGTTAACGAAAAATTACAGCAAAGGTAAAACAAACATACATCTGCAAAGCATACCTATTACTAATTATGTTTAAAATGTGCCGATTTTTCAAATTACCATATCAAAAGGTGTCTTTCTAACCAATTTTCTTTTCAGAAAAAGTTCAAAAAGTCCCACAGCATGAAAGAGAGCAATTTATTTGAAGCATGGAACACATTAATTTATTTGAAACTGGTTCGAACGCAAAACAAAGCGGTTCGTTGTATAATCCAGTTTTCGGAATATAAAATTTCGTTACACGAATAAATAGAAGCAAAGAGCAGTAAATGGGAAACTGGACAAGGCCATGTACGTTTTCAGGGTCTTCACCAGTTGATACCTACGTTCTTGGAGAGTAGTAGTTGATCAACATAGTCAGTTACTGGTGTCGATGCAGTAACATAGTTTTGCATATGAATCTTAGCCGTCTCCTCTGTAAATATTTTATAAAGAAAAAACAGAGAGAGATTATTGTATATTATTTTGTCTTTAAATTTTTAGTAGAATATTATTTAT
>OVBE01010919.1:0-14586 GCA_900406425.1 Iberis pinnata
AATATATATATATATATATATATATATATATATATATAATTATTTGATAAAATATACTAAAATTTATTAATAATTTAATATCTATAGTAAAATTTTGGAAATTTGAAAAACAATATTTATTTTTAAAAATGAACGTGTTGTTCAAATAATAAGTAAAAATATAGAAAATAATAATTTTAATATTTTCTAATTATTTTAATTTTTTCTAATAAAATTTTAATATTTATAGATCTTTTTTCTAAATAATTTTTTTTAAAATCTATCATTTTATCAACAAAGAAAAATATTTTTACAAAAATAAAATATAGGTTTACAAATATAGTTAAGTGAATCAACAATATCTATTATAAATGGACTTTGAACAAAATCAACCAACAAAAACTAAATCGAGATAAGTAAAAATCAAATATACTAATAATAAATTAAATCGATAATTCAAATTATTAACTAAATATCAAATCTAATGTAAAGTCAATAAAGATAACAAGCCAATGAAATTTAAAATATTAACTAAATAACAAATCTACGATGGTTGATATAAATATGCTAAAGATAACAAGCCAATGAAATCCAAAAATAAGTTGATGAACATATAAAATAAATTAACATTATAATAAATTGACTTAACAAAAAAAATCAATCAATAAGTACATAAGTCCATTATTTCAAAATAAGTTGCCACAAATAAAAATATTAAGTCGATCAACAGTAGTACTAGTATAAATAATCCATTGATCAACCACTAACTCTAAAAATTGGTATAAATCATGTTCCACTTTTTTGTCGTGTGGTTAATATTAATACTAATAACGATATTACAAACCGAGACCAGATGAAAAACAAGAAATCTCCGAAAAACAAAGCCTAAAAAAGAAAATTTATGCCCAAATAAGAGAAGCGACAACAAAATTTAGACACTAGGAAAACAAGAAATCAAAACACATTTCATCAAACGAAATAAGTTTAATGATGTCCACATTAAGCTAAGGGAGCCTGAAAGCAGAGTTACATGATCAACCAACATGGAGAGTCTTGAGAAACTGCTGGATTTAACGAACTTGAATTTAACCGATAAAATGACTCAACCCATCCTGAAACTCCAAAAGAATTACACCTCCAAGAGTCACAAGAACTACGCTTCAGAAGAAGAACCCGCATAGCCGACAACAAGAGTAGCTATACTACACCGTCAAACAAGTACATATGCTTGCACATTTGGCGTCTACCTCTTTACTCGGAACACTCAAAAATGCACAACTAAACTACTGACAAAAAGAGATCCTTAAACATAATAGGATTCTAACAACCAAAAGCATAACATCTTGCCACTCAAAACGAAAGAGAGAACGTGACTGACCTAAAACCATAAACACACACCACCGGCTGCCAAAACAGGTAACAGAAAGAGAGAACGACGAACAAACTCTATCTCAACAACCGAACAAACCTTTACTGATATTACTCGATTTTAATGCATAATAGTAGGGATTTATGTCTGCTATTCTGCATTATTCCGAATGTTTTCCTTGCAATATGGTCTATTTTCAGGATTCTAGGTGTTCGGATCATTTTGGAGCAAAATGATGCATTTCAGAGCGAATCAGAAGAATTCAGCTATGTGTGACAGAATGAAGAGATCGATCGATCCCTTTAATGCTCCTGGAAAGTTTCAGAACCTTGGCTCGATCGTGCACCTGAAAGAAGGATCGAGCAGTTTTTAATAGAGATCGATCGGTCCTTAGGGAGATCGATCAATCCATTCACCCGAAGAAAAATGAAGATTTTCCATATTTTACACTTTTGGTCCTCAAGCCTATCTTTTATCAAGTTTTAGTTATTTCCTTTACCTAAACTATATAAGAATTGTGGCCATATACCCTGCTAAACCCGCCAGAACAGAGGCCAGCCTACCCGCGGTGAAGACAGCCAAACTGTTGATCTAGGAGGTCAGGTGGTCGCTTAACCTCTAAGCAGACGCACCAAAGATGTCGCGAGAACCAAGTACATGCTACAACGATATTCAAATCCGAGCACCAAAACACGCAAACCCAGAGGGAGATCTGAAGAAAACAAAGAGAACAACAACTAGAAATAACCGTAGCGGTGCCAACAGGGGCTCGACACCGCCGCAGAGGTAGCACAAAAAGAGAGCTAGGGTTACCTTAATGAGAGTGTTGTTTTAGATAAATTTAGATTAAAGAAATAATTTTTTTTATTAAGCTTAAGAAAATCTCTCAAACTTAAATTCTCCCAAATCTCATAAAAACTCATAAGTTGTGTCACAACATTGACATCTCCTTATATAAAAATTCTAATTCCTAACTCAACTAGAAAACACTAAATGGAAAACTCATTAGTTTTGATCATCTACAATTTAGATATCTCATATATATATCTAACATAATCTTCTTACAAACTTTATTTTTTATATATATCTTTTAGCTTTCTTCAAGCTTAAGTCATTATTTTTCTCCATTAAGCTTGAAATCATTTTCTTCCAATTCTTGAATACCGATGAAATATCTCATCTCTTTGAACTTAATTCTTCCAAGAATTTTCGTAATTAGAATATTCGCCTTTTGCTCGTTTCCCAAAACATCTTCTGCTTCAACTTGACGGTATAAATGTGTTTGTTTCGACCATGAAATAACAAAATTTTAGTTAGAGAAACCGCATATTAGTTATCAATTCGAATCACAACAATATTATACTAAGCAATTTTAATGCATAACTAAACAAATACAAACATATCACAATAATACTTAACTGTAAATCATGTACGTAATAGTCATCAAATTTATATAGTTATTTATGATAGCTTAGTAATATCCATTCATAATGATTAAAAGTGAGGATAATGTTTAAAAAAAAAGTGAAGATTATATTGGAAAATTTCAAGCTTTTAAAAGAGAATTGATGCTATGCTTTTGGAGAAAACCACATTAAACTGTAAATTAAAGATATACTATAAAACTTCAAACTTAAAATTCCTTTTTAGAGATCCACTTAAAACACAACGTCGACTCTAGTCATAAAAATCTGTAACCAAAACGCGTTGATGTGGATAGACAACAAAATAAAAACCTTATACTATAAGGAAAATATCTAAAGTTTGTTTTTTAAAAGAATATCTAAAGATGTTTTGATCGATCCAAAAAAACTTTAAACAAGCACAGTGGGACTCACAAAAGAGTCACTGCCTTCAAAGAAATTACGTGAAACAAACAAAACCCACTCGCAAGTACTAATCACGCGCCGAAATGAACCTGGAAGGAGATGTGTCGCGCGTGTGAGGACAAAGATGACAACGAGAGGACTTAAATATCCAGGTCGCGCGTAAGGTTCTATTAATGGGTCCTACTAAGCTGGATGATAACACGTGTCATGATAAGATAGGATACTACACGTGTCGTAATCACGTACACTTTGCTTTGTATCATTAAAGAGTTCGACAAAGTATGTAATCGTATTACACTATTACGGATAATATCCTACAACATCTCTATAATCTATAATAGGACATGTTTTAAAAATGTATTTATATGTTTTTCTATATCACTTATTCTAGAATATATTATTAAAAAATACAAAGTATAGAATAACCATTATATCATTTGAACGTTTGAAAAACATAATTTTGGAATATATTTTTTTATGGTATCTTGTTTTTCTAAAAAAATTTGAAAAAGTTTTTCATATTAAACACATCAAATAAGTTAATATCACGAGTGGAAGCACAAGTGGTAGCTTTGTGCATAGTGTTTTTTATTGGGAAATATATGAATAAAAATAATATAATAATATTTAAGTTTAGAACTGCTAAAATTACGAGTTCATGACGTAATCTTTGGACGGTTCTGGTTCTCCGCGCCGTTAACACCATCCAAACTCGTAAGTTTCCAAACGGTCGAGCCTTTATTATTATACTATTTTCATAATATTTTCACTCCATGCGGTTTTGTATCAATTCTTTAATTTTTTTTTAAACACATTTTTTTATTTATAAAAGATTTACTTAAGTCCAAATATATTTTCAGAATACATTTATAGCCTAATATATAAATTACATAAACTCTCAAACCCAAAAATTTGAAATCGGATAGTTTTCTTTAGTCCAAATCAGACCCCCACCCAAAACTGAGAAAAGGAAATACTAAACCAACAAGGAGAACTTTTGTAAACTTCTCAGTTGCCAACAAAACTGTAGAGATCGCCAGATTGCCAAATCAGCGATCTGGAGACACAAAACCGAAGCAATTTTTTCATAATTACTTACGCCACCCGTTGCTTCTAAATAGGAGGAAGAGAATGGTTACTCAACACCATGCCGGTGATGGAGACGGAAGGGTAGATTTTTGATATGCCTGAGAACGAAATAAAGCCGTTGTTGGACCCGGGTTAGCGAGGCGTGCAAGCATGGTTCCCGCAACGCCACAGACAAGCCAACGCCTCTCCTTCCGCCAACGAATCCATCAGAAGAAAAATCTTGAGGTTCTTCCACTCGAGTCTCCGACGACTTTCGTGCACCTTCGCGGTAACGGATTTGGCTGGATCCGCGGCTTAGGAGCTTCTATATCCGCGAGCTAATGCTTTTCAGAGATCGTAGAGATGGGAGGAAGGAGATCTAAAACGGCAGAAGATGAAAACAAAACTAGAAGAGGTTGACGGCTTTGGACTTCGTCGGTGACTCCGGGGGTGCGGTGCACGCGACTGTTGCTCAGTGGGCGGGCAGTGGGCCTCCTTATTATCCCTTCGCCGCTTCTAGATATATCGATATAAGATTAACATAGGAAGGGAAAGAAGAGAGAAGAAGAATAAAGAGAAAAAGAATAGAGAGATGACATTTTTTTGTTAAAAGGAAAACACATCTTTCCCAATGTCAATCAAAGTTTTGATTTTCGTGGTACATATATTTTCAATAAATACAACACTAAATATTCTAAATCAATCAATAAAAAATATACCTGCGATTATTTCATTGGCCCAAAAATTAAATTCGTTTAATTTATACATTGAAACCTAAAATGGTATTTTTGAATAAACAAAATTTAACTCTAAAATGACACTTATTATAAAACAGAAAAAATATTAGATTAATGCATCATTAATAATTCTTTAATGAATATAAATATATATTGTTTATTAGTCGTACATGGTATATTCATTAAGTATTCATATAAATATATACTAATACTCTCCATGTTTCACAATAATTGTAGTTTAAGGAAAAAGTTTTTTGTTCAAAATAATTATAGTTCACACTATTCCATGTAAAAATTATTGTATTTTTATGTTTTATGACTCTTTATATCATGCAGAATAATTTATTATTAGTTGGTTTGTTTTGGAATGCAGTTCTTATCTTAAAACACTTAAAATTTAATAACTTTCTTAATATATGTGTATAAACCTTAAACTATATTATATTATATTATATATATATATATATATATTCTTCATTTCATTTTAATATAAATGCCTTGATTTTCATACAAATTAAAAAAACATATTAAAATTTCTATTATACCCCTAAAAAATAAATTGATTTTTAGTATTTGTCTTTAAATAGAGGTTATATTTGAATTGCAATAACAAATTTTGCATTAAAAACGTAGAAAGACACTTAACTTAAAAAAAAAAAACCTCTAAAAATACATATTTAAAAACAGAGGAAATAGTAATTAAAATATGATAATATACGAGTATTAATACAATAATTAAATTATTAAATCGATAATTTATATATATGTATAGTTTTATGTAATGGAGAATTCTTTAAAAAATCACAAAAAGTAAGTATGTTCAAAAAAAATTATACACTCTTAAATTGTTTTAAAAATATATTTTTTTAAGAAAATTTTAAAATGCCAAAAATTTATAATAACTTTAAAACTTTAATTTTTTTTTTTTAATCAAACCATTTTCATTGCTAAAGCAAATATCACATTACAACAAGTTCAAGACTATTAAGAGTCTTTTTTGCTAGAGTATCTGCTAAAAAATTTGCAGAACGATGAACATAAACAAACTTAATGAAAGTAAAAGCAGACATTACATCTTAGATCTCGCTCGATACTCCATGTAGCTCATTATAATTCGCTTTAATATTGAGGATATTGACCATAACTTGAGAGTCTGAAAGCAACACAATCTCTCGATGCTGGAGATTAATAGATGATTTTAATACAAGTTGAACACTATTTGCATCTGATGATAAGGCAAAGATGCACAATGAAGCTGGAACAGAGAACGATTCTAAGACAAGACCATTCGGTGAGATGAAACACTATCCAAACCTTCATTGTCTTAATATTGTATTCCACGCTGCGTCAGTAAAACACAAAACGCCTGACTCAATATGAGGGATGTTCGTTTGTGGCCGAAGAGGAAAAGTTTGTATGAGAAGAGTTGAAGCCACTTCCCATTATTTTGCTTCTTGGATCGATTTTGACACTATTTCTGCAGTAGAGAAAGAAGTTTGAGCAAAGACTAGTTTATTTCTAGCAGTCCACAAAAACCAACATAACCACAAAGCCGTATTTTTTTGTTGTACATTCACAGGCGGTGCACATACAAAATGATGCGCCTTCTCTAAGAAATTCAGTATAATTTCACTTGGGCTTATCTTCAAATTGCAGAAGGGTGAGATACTCCATACTTAAGTTGTGAAGCTATAATGGAAGAATAAGTGTGAACATGATTTGGGAAGCCCGCATCTGGGACAGTTTAGGGCTCGTGTTAAGCCTCTGATAGCTAATTGTATTCCCACGGGTAGTTTATCTAAGGCCGCTTTCCAAAGAAGTGATTTGATTTTAGGAGTAGTGTACGATTTCTACATAAGTTTTTGCCAATTAAACTTGATTTGTCTTGCTAGCAACTCTGTAATCAATGTAATTTCATACCATGTTCTTGTTGTATGTAGCCCATATTTAGTCGGAAGCCAGACCTATTTTTCTAGACAACGGGAGCTTCCGGGTGGTAAGTTACGAATGATATCTTTATAAGCAAGAAGCTGCTCCTCTATAGCTGCCCAATTCCACTCTGTTTTATCAGATGATAAGAGATCACTAACATGTAAATCTTGTTACAACAGAGGTGCCATATCAATTAGTAACAGAGGTGCTGTGAGGGAAAGCCATGGATTTTTCCACACTCTAATAGAGTTTCCATCCCCAATGAGCCAGCCTAGACCTCTTCTCAATACTTCTCTACCCATCAAAATTCCTCTCCATCCATGAGATGATCTCGACGTAATATGAGCCTCCATGAAAGGGAATCATTAAAAGGGAATCGCCAACTAAGTTTAGCTAAATGGGAATCGTTAAAAGCATCAATTTCTATAAATCATAATCCTCCCGCATTCTTAGGAGCCGAGAACTTCTTCCAAGAAAGCCAACTTATTTGGCGCTTATCCGGAGATGCATACCACCAAAATCTAGTTAATACCGATTTTATTTGCTTACTAATGGAAACATGGAGCTTGAAACACGCCATAGTATATGTCGACATTGTTGTTAAGACCGATTGAAGCATAAAATGTTTCCCGACCGAAGATAGGAACTTCGATGTCCAACTATGGGACTTTTTTGAATCTTATCAACTATAGCTCCAAAACATCGGATTTTCGTTGATCAAAGTTCTCCGGAACCCCAAAATATTTCCTTAGAGTCTCCTTCCTTTGAAATACCCAGAATCCGTTAGATTACACATCTCATATGAGTGGGGATCCTCGAAGCAAAGATGATGGCCGATTTAATGTGATTGATCACTTGTCCCGAGGCTAAATAGTATCTCTTAAGTAGCCTCAAAAGAGAGTGACTACTTCTCGCATTTGCTTTGGAGAAAACATAGTATCATCCGCAAATAAGAGATGGTTAACTCGCGGCCCGTTACGAGAAACTATGATGCCCGGTAACCAACCCTTCTCCTGAGCCTTATAACAAAGTTTTGAAAGGACCTCAGAACATAAGATAAATAGACTTGGCGAGATGATCGCCTTGTCGCAAACCACGAGAAGGTACTACTAACCCTTGCGGTGATCCATTAATGAGAAAATAATAGGAGACCGAGGTTACACATTCCATGATCTAATTAATCCACACTTGGTGGAAGCTCATATTAACTAATACTTTCTTTAGAAAACTCCACTCAATTCTATCATACACTTTGCTCATGTCTGTCTTAATAGCCATAGCTCCACGCGACGTTGCTAATGAGCATTTAAGGAAATTAAGAATTTTATGAGTGATAAGGACATTGTCTGAGATAGCTCGGCCCTTTACAAATGTTGATTGATTCTTGAAGATAATAGATGGCAATAAACCATTAAGTCTCTTTGCTAATAACTTAGCCACTATTTTATAGAAGACATTGCACAACGCAATTGGTCGATAATCAGACACTTTCCTTGGACCAAAGATTTTTGGTATGAGTCGAATGTGCGTTTCATTTTGTCTCCTAAGAAACTGACTCGAGGTAAAGAACTTAATAATCTCATTGGATAGATCTTCTCCCACAATATTCCAAAAGCTTTGGAAAAAAACCCGATGTGAAACCATCAGGCCAGGGGCTTTGCTTGGATTAATATCAAATGAAGCCTCCTTAATCTCTTGCATATCTGAAATTCGAATAAGATATGTATTTGTGGTTTCCGATATGCAAGGCTCTATCGAATCAAAAACTATCGAAATGTCCTCATTGTTACTAGAGGAAAAAATTTATTGGAAGTAGTTAGATATGATTCATGTGATTTCATGTTCCTCGAAGCAAGGGTCTCCCTCCGTATTTTTCAAGATAGATAATATGTTTTGAGCTCTACGAGTACTGGTGGCTGCATGAAAAAACTAGAATTACGATCACCAGATTGCAACCAAGTTATTCGACTCTTTTGCTTCCAAAATAACTTTTCGTCCTTATATGTTGTCTCCAACGTGGCTGATAGTTTGCCAATAACTCTTCTATCTTGTTTAGATGGAGCTCCATATACAAACGTAATGAAAATGACCATATTCTTGAAGGAAAGGCGAGTATCAATGAAATTGGGTGAAGCTGTTAGAACTTCCAGGTTAAACCTTAAACTTCCAAAAGGTAAGTCGAGTATCAATGAAATTGGGTTCAAATTTAGACCTTAAACTTCCAACATTAAACCTATATCCTTCAAAATTAAACTTTAAATTTTAATAAGTGAATCCAAATCCAAAAAATTAAATTATAAACCCATATAATATAACTTTTATGTTTATGATATTTCTGGAAGGAAAACAATTTAATGATATTCTGATATATTTTAAAGTATGTGATATAGTTGTTAAAAACCTAACTTTTGATTTTTTTTATATAATAAGCTTTATATTAAAATCTAAATTTAGTTACAAATAATTTCTGATTTATAAAAATAAAAACAAACTTGATTCAAATTATTTACAAATTTTGAGAGACAATTTAAATTATTAAATTACTTAAATTATTCTTATTAATGAATAAAGTCTAACATATGAAAATAAGTATCAAAAATTTAAATTAATAATTTAACTAAAATTTATAATAAATATATAAAGAGAAGATTAAATTACTTGAAACTGAACATATCCCATAGTTAAAAATTTCATATTTGGCTTTTTAATATCTAGTTTCTTTCACCTATTTTTTTATATTGTACATATTAATTTTAATTTCAGTTGTATTTTATAGTTAGTTATTTAATTCTCTAAATTTGGAGTTCATGGATTAAAGTGTTTAGTAGTAAAAATATTCTTCTAGCCCGACGGTTATAGCTGAGTGAAAAGAAGGCAAATGTCTTAGGGTGTAAATTCATCTTAATGATTTGAGTCCGATTTTCGATCAAAACTTTGAATATTGCTTTTTAGTTCATTGGCTTTATGTTGATCTTAGATGATTAAATGATATATCTATATATATGTCCCACAAGTTTGCATATAGATGAGATTATTTGAATTCATTTGGATAATTGGATTATCCACGATAATAATAATAATAAAAACTCTCTAAAACTTTTATGATGTATAAAAAAAAATAACAAAATAAACTATTTTTAATAATATTGAGATGTGTACCGACCTGAGTTAATTATAATATTTGTTACAATCTAATGAGTCACAAAATAATAAAAATACGTAGTTATATATATATATATATTGTCTTTTTCTAGTTAATTTTTTATAATAACATAAACGTTTTTTTTTTTAATTTGTAGTGGTTTTCTAGGACAAAATAGGAAAAAATCAATTACTATAATGTTACAGTTTTCTGATTTTCATTAATTAGTTATTAAATTTTGCGTGTAGTATTTATTATAGTATAGAATAAATGTAACATTAGTTGTATTAGTTATATATACTGTTACTGTACATATGAAGCTAACTAATGAAGTATTTTTCCCTCACTATCTCTCTTAGCTCATGATATGATATGGTATCAGAGCTAACGAACTTTTTTCTGAAATCATGAGCGTTTCTCTTCTCGAATCAATCTTGTTCTCTTTTTCATCTTTTCTTCTTCAATTTCTTGACGATCATGTGTTCTTCATCACGGTTATTATTTCGTTCTTCGTCTGATCTACTTCAATCGTATCAATTTTGGTTCTAATCATCGTCGATCAACTCAAATTCCTGTCAATCTTGGTTCTAATCATCGTCGATCAACTCAATTCAGCTCAAATTAACTTCAATCATCTTCAATTCTAATTTTATCATCGATGTCTACTTCATATAACGGAACACCACCTCGAAATGCTTCTCGGTCAAATCAAGAATCAATCCGTACTGGAACAGATCATTATAACAGTCCGTATTATCTGCATAGCAACGATCATCCTGGCTTCCAACTCGTTTCTGATCGGCTTGAATCCGGAGCTGATTTTCAAGCTTGGCGTCGCTCAATTCACATGGCGTTAAATGTTCGTAATAAACTCGGTTTCATCAATGGCAAGATTCCCAAACCTCCTGATACAGATCCAGATTCTGGATCCTGGTCTCGTTGCAATGACATGGTTGCAACCTGGTTGATAAATTCAGTTAGCAAGAAAATTGGTCAAAGTCTGTTATTCATATCCACAGCTGAGGGTATTTGGAACAGTCTGATCACAAGATTCAAGCAAAGTGATGCACCTCGCATCTATGAGATTAAACAACAAATCAACTCCATTCAACAAGGTTCTCTTGATATAAGTTCATATTATACAGAATTAATCACCTTATGGGAAGAATATAGAAACTATGTGGAATTACCTTTGTGTACGTGTGGTAAATGCACTTGTGGAATTGCTGTTCTTTGGGAACGTTTACAGGAACAAACTAAGGTCACAAAAATTTCTAATGGGGCTCAATGAGGGCTATGAACAAACAAGAAGACATATCTTGATGCTAAAACCTTTGCCTACAATGGAAGAGGCTTATAACATTGTCTCTCAAGATGAACGTCAAAAGCAAATTAAACCATCAATCAAAACTGATTCAGCAATCTTCTACACTAATAGTCAAGCTTCACAAACATATCAGTCATATCCACAACCTCAAGATTCCTCAGATCAACAATTTGTTGCTGCTTATGGCAATTTCAGACCTCGTCAACGACCACTTTGTTCTCACCGTGGACTGCTGGGACACACAGTTAACAAGTGTTACCAGATTTATGGATATCCTCCAGGGTACCGTATTCCAACATCTCAATCTCAAGGTCAACAGCCTCGTCCCCAACCTAACAATGGATTTAGAGGACCTGCACCATATGTTAATAAGCAGCTTCAACAATCTGTTCCTCAACAAAAATTCTACAATCAGTCACCAAGACCTGCTAATCAGAATGCAAATTCTTATCATCCTAAAGATTAGACTATTGCTCACATTGTTTCAGATCAAACAATGGATTACACTACAGATCAATTGCAATCTCAAAGTCAGCAATACTCAGAGGATACACATCTGGTCAATCAACTCAGCACTCAAGTTCAAACTACAAATCTGTCAGTTCCAAAATCAGCTACAATAACTAATACTGGTTTCATGGCTTCTCAATCCGCAGCTGGTACGTTTCCATTTCCTTCTACAAGTTTACAATTTCATAACAACCACCTTACCTTTCAAAACCATTGTTTATCATCTCTTGTGTCATCATTACCCACTGGTGCTTGAATTATAGATAGTGGTGCAACCAGCCATGTTTGTTCTGACTTATCTCTGTTTATAAACACAAGATCAGTTCATAATACAACAGTTTCACTTCCTAATGGTGCTAGGGAAAACATTACACACATAGGCACAATTTATTTGTCTGATAAGCTTGTTTTGCATGATGTGTTGTTTGTCCCTTCATTCAATTTTCATCTTATAAGTGTTAGTACTCTGCTCATCCATAGTAATGCTTCTGCTCATTTTTATCCTGATTTTTGTTATCTCCAGGACCTTACTCAGGCCTCGACGATTGGTAAAGGAAAACAATTTCAAAAGCTTTATATTCTTGATCTTTCAAACTCGGAGTTCAACTTTTCTCAAAATAATTTATGCGCATCTTTAACTGTTGATGGAGCTTTGTGGCACAGCCGCTTAGGACATCCATCATTTTCAAAACTTACAACTTTATCAAACGTTTTATCTTTGTCAAAATCATTTGTTTCAAAAGATCATTCTTGTTCAATTTGCCCTTTGGCTAAACAACGAAGATTACCTTTTATTTCTAACAACAATTTATCAAAGAAACCTTTTGATCTTTTACGTCTTGATATTTGGGGCCCTTTTTCAACAGAATCTATTGAAGGTTTTCGATATTTTTTGACTATTGTGGATGATTGTTCACGAGTGACTTGGATTTACATGCCGAAACATAAAAGTGATGTCAAACAGATTTTTCCAACTTTTGTTACATACGTTCAAACACAGTATGCTAAGCATGTTAAATCCATTCGCTCTGACAACGCACCTGAGCTTGCTTTTACTGATTTTCTAAGTCAAAAGGGTATTTTACACTATTTTTCATGTGTGGACAGACCTCAACAAAACTCTGTAGTTGAACGTAAGCATCAACATCTTTTAAACGTTGCTAGGTCTCTCCTTTTTCAGTCTAATGTCCCCTTGATTTACTGGTCTGATTGTGTATGTACTGCTGTTTTTTTGATAAATCGGATTCCATCTCATGTTCTTAATAATAAAACCCCTTTTGAGGTCCTTACAAACAAGCCACCAGATTATGCATTTCTGCGTAACTTTGGTTGTCTTTGTTATGTATCAACATATCCTAAAACAAGGACAAAGTTTTCACCAAGGGCTAGACCTTCTGTTTTTATTGGTTATCCTAATGGATACAAAGGTTATAAGGTTCTAGACTTGGAAACAAATATGATTTCAATCTCTCGTGATATTGTTTTTCATGAAAATGTTTTTCCATTCAAGAATTCAAATGTGCTTCATGATGCTGCTTTCTTTCATTCTTATGTGTTACTAGTTTCTACTAATTGTGAAAATGCTTTTCTTCCTGCTGCATCAAATTCATCTTCTCCTGTTGCATCATCTAGCACACACACACCTCCCCTTACCCACTCAATACCTCCTAGCACCACTAACAATTTAACAGAAACTAACATCACAACTGATCTTGTGGCTAATTCTCCTAGAAGAGCAAAACGTATATCCAAAAAACCACACTATTTGTCTGAGTATCAGTGTTATTATACAAACACAACAGATACTCTTTCATCTTTTCCCAAACACACAACTCCCTATCCTATAAACTCTGTTATTTCTTATAACCATATTTCTTCCCACTACAAAGATTATATCTTTTCAATCTCTGCTGAAACGGAACCAAAATCATTCAAAGAAGCTATGAAATCAAATCAATAGATTAAAGCTATGAATTTGGAACTGTCAGCTTTTGATAGAACAAATACTTGGGATGTTGTGTCTTTGCCAGAAGGGAAACATGTAGTTGGAAATAAATGGGTTTACAAGATAAAACATAAACAGGATGGTACAGTGGATCGTTACAAAGCAAGACTAGTTGCTAAAGGCTATACACAACAGCCTGGTATTGATTACATTGATACCTTCTCCCCTGTTGCAAAGTTGGTAACTGTCAAACTGCTATTGAAACTGGCTGCTGTCAATCAATGGCATCTCATTCAAATGGACGTCACCAATGCCTTCCTCCATGGAACTCTTGAAGAGGATATATATATGAGCCTGCCTTTGGGTTACACTCCAGCACCAGGTATACATTTGCCACCAAATCCAGTTTGTAAACTGAAGAAATCCTTATACGGCTTAAAGCAAGCAAGTAGGCAATGGTATCATACTTTTTCACAAGTTTTGTTAAGGAATGGGTACAACCAGTCTGCTTCAGACAATACACTCTTTGTACGCACCACTGGCTCAATAATCATTGATGTTTTGGTTTATGTCGATGACATAATCATCACAAGCAATGATACAGCTGCTATTACTTTTAAAAACACTTATGCATAATTCATTCAACATAAAAGATCTTGGACCAGTCAAATTTTTCCTTGGTTTGGAGGTGGCTAGTGATAACACTTGAATTTCATGGTTTGTACATAACATTTCTTATCACTTTTTA
>OVBE01010920.1:0-14585 GCA_900406425.1 Iberis pinnata
CCTTGAAGAGGTGTGACATATCCTTTGCTATTCCCAAGGCTCCCATCGTTGGCTTATAAGGGAACCGAGTTCCCTTGAAATTTCGTGAAAGAAGATCTTCTAGGTAGAGCGGATCAGAGTTTTCTTCAACCTCCATTCGGAAAGTTCCATCTTGTACTACCAAACCCATAAATTGAGCATAGTACTCCTGAACCTCAGCACTTATCTTCTCTTCACCTTCTTTATACGTAGGGTCCTCGCTGCTATTCTCATCCTCCATTGCAATTTGCTTTCCCCACTTTATGTTCGAGAGTCTTCGAGACCTTTCGAGCTTTGCTCTGACTCGTTCTCTTTCTTGTTCAGCTTGTTCAATAAGAATAGCGTGTTGCTCTTGAATATCCCTTTTTTCTCTTGATCGTTGCAACCGTTCAACAATCTCAATTCCACGAAGCTGCCTTCCTGAGAGAATTGGAGCACTTGGTGAAAACTCTTGAGAAATCGCAGGGTCTTATACTCTAGCTCTGAAGGCTGCTCGCTCTTTAGGTTGCCTCCTTAGGATTCTTTCTCATGATGGCTGAGACATACTTAATCCTGAAAAGACAATATAAAAGCGAAGGTGTGTGAGTACCTTTCCAAACGCTTACGGAGTTGAACAAATGACAAATTTACACTCTCAAAAACCGATTGGGCATGTAGGTTGCTTAAAAAATCATCAAGTTCAATTCATGTTTCAATCACTACCCTATCACCCTTAGTTCAAACAATTTTTTAAGCTAAAATCGGTTCTATAAAAACATTTTTGTTTATGAAAGAACAAAACCAATTTTTGCAAAAATGACGTTGAAACGGTTAAGAGAGTTTGGAGACGAAGATCAAAAAAGGTAAGAGATGAAACCAATTTTTGAAAGTGCTTAGAGATAGTTGAAAATCCTTGTGAGAGCAAATGCTTATAGTGGAAATTCCTTAGAGAAAAAAATGTTTTTAGAGAGAATGGTTGTAAACTTGATGAGAGAATGAGTGAGAGATACTCCCTTAATATAGCCTCATGGTGCGATTTTGAAGAGGTGGTGGTGAGTGGATTTTTGTGGTGTAGGAGTAAATATGGTGCATGTGGAGGAGGATTAAAGAGGAGACATTGGTGTGATGGGGGTGTGGGTGTGTAAGAATAGTGATGGGGTGGAGGTGATCTTTTGTCCATGGGGTAAAGGAAGTTAGTGGGAAAGTGGGTGAAGCTTGTGTAGGAGAAATAATGGCTCGATTTCAATCATACTTCTAATGGTTCAAATGGACTTGCTCAACTCGATCAAAACTTCAAAGAACGGCTCGGTTACGGTCTGAGCATGTGGATCGATTTCGGCGTGTAGGTGTGGATCGATCCAACCTTGAAAATGGATCAATCGGATCAATCCTTTGGATTGATCTATGGCTCGATGAAACCTTGTGCTTGGCTTGATCAAGTGTTGAAAGTGGATCGATCCCTATCGAGCATGGCTCGATCATAATGCTAAAAAGGATTGATCCAGATGAAGTGGATCGATCCAATGTTATCGCGGCTTGAGCACCATAGATCCAAATGTTAAAAATGGATCGATCCAAACGAAGTGGATTGATCCAATGTTGTTTGGGGCTGGATGGATCGATCCCAGTGATGCCGTTGCTTGATGGGTTTTAGACATGTTTCCCGAGATTGACCAAAGAGGTCCGAGCTATGTCAGTTCTCATCTCTTACTCAATTGCAAAGTCCAAAATATACCCCTAGGTACCTAAGACACCAAAGCCACATGAAAACTAAAATGCGTTAAATCAAGTACTGAAATTAAAAAGCATTGAAATTTAAATATATACAGAGATAGACATGGGACTTCCTCCCAAGTGAGCTTGTTTTAAGTCACTAAGCTTGACTTCCTATTTTTAGGATTAATGACCATGAGACGGCTCTCCAAAGAGAATCGAGGTCTTTTCTGAGAAAGCTATATTATCAACATTCTGATCAACCTTGTAATTCAGCTTCCATTTTTCATCAACTTCCACAGTAAGTATGATGTCTTCACCAGATAGTATCTCGTTGATCATGAAGCTCTTGGAACATAATGGATCCACATTCCCTAGATAATACATGAACCTTGTAAGTAAAAACATTGGTCTCCATTCTTGATTTCCAAGCTTCGGGTATGAGGTTCCAAGTATTTTTTAGAAATTGAAATGTTCGAAGGTGGCTTCTGAGGTGGTACACGTTCAGGTTGGTGTTTGAACTCAGGACTTCCTTTTCCTGGATCCTTCATATTGTCTTTAGCTCTTAACATTACCAATGTCCTAATTTCTTTTAACTCCACCGAAACTCCTTTATCTGGTTCCTTGATAGGTTTGAAAGCTTCATGGTGCATTCCAGACTGTGTTGGTTCCTTTCCCAATCCATCTTCAACTGCTTCACTGCTTGAGTACCCATTCTTTTGGTTGTCTTCATTCAGTTCCTTCACAGAGAGTAGCTGACCTTGGACAGTGAGCTTCTTAGTTTTATTCCAGATGTTAAAAATCATTTTTAGACCTCTTCCTATGTTCAGCTTTATGTGACCTTTCTTGACGTTGATTACAGCTCCAACTGTGGCTAAGAATGGTCTTCCAAAGATCAATGGATCTTTATGCTCTTCATCCATTTCCAATACCAAAAAGTCTGTGAGTATTGTTGCATCTTTGATCTTGATAGGTAAGCTTTCCAAGATGCCAACAGGATGCCTAATTGATATGTCTGCCATCAACAAAGTTATGTTGGAGGCCTTGAACTTTTCGAATCCCAGCTTCTTGACAGTGGACAGAGGCATTAAGTTGATAGATGCTCCCAAATCACAGAGGCATTCGTTAAAGGTCAGGGATCCTAGTGAGAAAGGCAAGGTAAATGTCCAAGATCTTCTTGCTTTGTTGTTATCAAGGCATGGCACTCGTCATATGGTTTCAGCACTTCGTGAGCTATCTCTTCCTTCATAGGTTTCTCAAAGACATCTGGGTATTTCTCCATGATATCTTTCTAGAAACGTGATGGAAATTGCAGTCTTGGGACATAGGGTGGTGGATCATAAGGTGCTGCAATCTCCTTTGAAATAGGTAACTTATCAACCGGCTTGCTAACAGGAACATATTCTTCATACTCCAGAGGTGCAACTACATTTGAAATCAAATCCCCCCCAACTTGAATCACATTGTCTTCAGTGCAAATAAGAGGGTAAGTTGGAGTAAGAATATCAGTGGTTTGCTGGAGATAGATGGCATTGATATTAACATATTCCTTTGGGTTCTGCACAGACTTTCCCAGAAGTTGACCATTCGTAGAAGCATAAGTGGATGCGGTTTTGTCTTCGAGAGTAGTGACCCTAGAGTTGAGAGTTTCAAGCTTCGAATAGATTGCATCGAATGAAGTTTCCATCTTGTGTTGGATTTCACCAAATTTGTTCGATGTCTCCATTGCATAATTGGCTTGACCTTGAATAAGTTGTTGTAACATAGCTTCGATGTTGAAAGGTTGAGCTGGAGGTTGGTTTGATGAGAAATCAGGAGGTGCACCAGTAGGTTGTTGATGTGGTTGTTGAAAACCATTTTTTTGTTGCTGCTTTGGGAAGTAACCTCTGTTCTGGTTGTAGTTGTTGAAAGGTTGAGAAATCTGTTGTTGTTGAGGTGGGTAAACTTGGTCTTATGGGTTAGCAACGTTGTTGCTTATGTAAGAAAGACCAGGGTTGTTGGAGTAGTTGAAGTATCCTTTGTTGTAGCCACCTTGGTTCTAGACATAGCACATTTCCTCTTGCTTGTTAACTTCCCGAGTTTGAATCTGAAGTTGTTCTTCATCAGAGATGAAGTTTACTTGATGTTGTTGACCAGGAGTAACCTGTCCAACTTCTCATTCAGTGCCTTTATCTCCTTCTTTGTGTTGTCATCAGAAGCAGAACCACCTCAAGGTGTTCTGTCATAATCCTCACTGTAGATCCCATCAGACTGGGAAAGGTTCTCCACTAACTCCGATTCTTCATCCACACTTTTGTTGAGGAAGTTTCCATTGCTTGTTGTATCTAGCAACATTCTAATTTTGGGAAGAACACCTCGATAGAGGGTGCTGAGTAGGGAAGATTTGCTGAATCCATGATGGGGGCATTGCATTGTGTAGTTCTTGAAGCGCTCCCATGCTTCAGAGAAGCTTTCAGCATTTTTTTGCGCAAAATCTGAAATGTCATTCCTCAGTCTGGTTGTTCTAGAAGTTGAGAAGAACTTTGCAAGGAATGCCTTCTTGCAGGCATCCCGGGTGGTGATGGAGTTTCTTGGGAGTGACTTCTCTCATTGGTGTGCCTTCTCCCCCAAATATAAAGGGAAGAGGCGTAGTATGAAAGCATCATCACTCACACCATTTATCTTCGTGAGGCTGCAGAAGCGATCAAACTCGTCAAGATGATCGAGTGGATCCTCCATAGGTAGGCCGTGGAACTTTTTCCCCTGCACCATTGCGATCAGACTATGCTTGATCTCGAAGTTGTTGTTTTGAACTGCAGGTGGATTGATCCTATATCTAATGGTGTGAGTGTTGGGGTTGTCACCAGCACCTATAGTGTGCTGGTTATCTCGTTCAGTGTTGTCCGCAATTTGTAATCCAACCTTCGTAAGTGTTACGCACGTTCATGTTCACGTCTTGCTCGAGAGTATTCTCGTTCAAGAGCTTTGATATCGTCAACGAGAGGAATCAAGTCTGTTGGTCCTCTACTTCTCAGGTTCATACACTGCTAAGCAGGTACCTGAAAAGAAAGCAAACAAAGGTAAACAGGTAAGTAAAGTAGTAAAAGAAGCTTGATCCAAAATCCAGAATGTAGTAAACAACACCAATCGGCAACGAAGCCAAATTGATAGTAGGATTTTTTAGGTCTAGAGAGATCAATTCCCCATCATTGTAGTATAGATGAGGTGTTAATCCAAATGGGTGAGATACTAACAATCAAGATTGCAATGGATGCTTCTAAGTTAAGCTAATATGAAGAAGGGATGGTTTTCTAACAGGTCCCAAGTGTAATGAAAAATGCTCAAACTAAAAAGCATAAACAGAATAAAATGCATAAAAAGCTAAAAATGCTAAAAGGAGAAAACATAGGAAAAAGCAGAGAAGGTAAGGATGTAATCAAGTGTAAAGCAGTTCCTGAGGACAAAGGATAATCAACCAGAGATCCGTCCCAATCTGCCTAAGCACCTAACATACCTCAAACAATAATGAGCTATCCCTAGACGACATGTTCATAAGTAACCAAGTCTAATCCCTTGATAAATGAAATCAACCTAAGCAATCACCAGAGCTAACTCCCGTCAACGGTACACTACCTAGAAGGCATTAAGAACAAACCTACCAAAGCCAAAAAGCCCCCTAGTCATTCAACCCCTTAGGCTAAGATGCATATCCTAAACATCTATGGCGTTGCGTAAGGATGAGCTAATCTCTGAAATCACCATGATCAGGCATTATTAAACGCTTTTTCGGGCGCTGGAATGCTCAAGATCATATTTCAATTGGCGTGAAAGTAACTAGCATTAAGCACAATGAAACAGAAGGGATGTATATTCAAACATGCTTATGTGCTAAGGTGAAATCAGGACATCAATCCTAGTCTACCCCAACCTCAGGAACTTCAGGAAACTACTCACTACTCATGAATATGAAAACATGAAAAACAGAAATGACAACTTCAAGGCTAAACATGATGATCAAAGATTAACAGCAAGAACTCAAACCCAGAAAAGCAAGAAAAACAATGGAACAGTAACAAACCCAGAAAATGATCAAAGCTTAAAACAGAAGATTAAAAGCGAAAATGGAAGAACAACATGCACCAGATAAACAACAACCTAAAACTAAGCAAGAAAATGAAAAAACAGTATATTAGCATAAACTTAAAAGATTATGGGTTTTAACACCAAGAACAACTAAAGAAACAAAAACCTAAGACAAAAACCTAAGAAGGAAACAAAAACAAGACTTGGTAAAAAGGAGGCGTTTTAGGGATTATATAATGTTCAGAGAAATGCTCTAAATTGCACTAAAGACAAAAACTGATCATTGGCTTGGGTCTTGGGTCAGGTCCATTCCGGATTTGAGTTGGTCGGGTTGGAGCTTGAGCTGATGCGTGATCGATCCGTGCTGAAGTGGTGTTGCTTGAATGGGATCGATCCAGAGGTGACTGTGGGATCGATCTGGCATCGATCCAGACTTGGGGTTGAGATCGATCTGAGGTTGAAGTGAGATCGATCCAGTGATCAATCCAGGCTGATGGTGAGATCGATTTGGGATTGATCTAGTATGAAGCTGAGATCGATCCATTCTTTGGCTTGAGATTGATCCAAGCTTGGGCTGAGATCGATTCAGGTGTGTCTTGAGATCGATCCACTCTTAGTCCTGGAATTGATCCAGGTCTTGTGCTGGTCCATTCCACATTTTCTGCTCATTTTCTGAATTCTCACAAAACCTTCATGAAAACTCCTGAAAGTCCTGAAAAATCTCCAAAATGCGTGCATATGCGAATTCTAATGCAAGAGTTCTAAAAATCACGAAATTACTCAAAAAAACTATAAATGTGATATGTGCACGCCTAAAGACCTCAAAATTGATGCTAAATAACCTCTATAAACCATGAAAATTCAAAGTCATCAAGGGTCTAAAATAGTTGAAGAATACTTCCAGGAGATGGAAATGCTGCTAATCCGAGCTAATATAGAAGAAGATAGAGAAGCAATGATGTCTCGGTTCATTGGAGGTCTTAATAGAGATATTCAAGATCAATTGGAGCTACAACACTATGTTGAACTTGAGGAGCTTCTACCCAAGGTTGTTCTCATCGAACAGCAAATCAAAAGAAGAGGACATGGCCGAAACACCTTTAGGAACAAATCAAGACCAAGTTATCCAAGAGATTATCAACCAAGCTACTCAAGAGCACCCAATTCGACCACCAAGCCATCCCCTACTACAACAACTAATAAAGAAGAAGAGGTTCCCACCGAATCTAAACAAAGACAAAGGCAAAGCTATTGTCAATCCTACAAGAGNTATCAACCAAGCTACTCAAGAGCACCCAATTCGACCACTAAGCCATCCCCTACTACAACAACTAATAAAGAAGAAGATAGGTTCCCACCGAATCTAAACAAAGACAAAGGCAAAGCTATTGTCAATCCTACAAGAGCTACAAATGTTAAATGCTTCAAATTCCAAGGAGGAGGGCATTATGCAAATAAGTTCACCAATAAAAGAATCATGGTACTTATGGAAAATGGTGAATTCGAATCTAAGGAAGAAGAACAAGAGGTACATTCTGACTTTAGAGAAGAATATGAAGAAGAACCAACAAGTGGTGAACTATTAGTCACAAGAAGGATAATGAATGTGCAACCTAAGTCTGAAAAGATCGCACAAAGAGATAAACTATTCCACACAAGGTGTCATGTTCTCAACAAGCTTTGCATCTTAATAATCAATGGCACCATAATGGTTCATAAACCCAATCTGAAAACCAGAAACCACCCTAAACCATATAAACTTTAATGGTTGAATGAAGAAGGAGAAATGAAGGTTATTACTCAAGTAACAGTCCTTATAACCATTGGGAGGTATGAAGATGAAGTTGTTTGTGATGTTCTACCTATGAAATCTGGTCATATCCTACTTGAAAGATCATGTCAATCTGATAGAAGAGTTATGCATGATGAGTTCACAAACAAGCACTCTTTCAACTTCAAGGGCAAGAAGATCACCCTTATACCAATGACACCTCAAGAAGTGTACCAAGACTAGATTCAATTGAGTTCTTATGTTTTATGAGTTCTTAGACATGAGACATTGTATGTTAACCTTGCTAGTGTACATTTTTCACAAATAACATTTTTTTAGGCTTTGTTGTTAGTGCAGATGGAGTTAAGGTTGATGAGCGAAAGATTAAAGCAATCAAGGATTGGCCTACACCAAAGACTTTAGGATAAGTGAGGAGTTTTCATGGGCTTGCTAGATTCTATAGGCGATTTAACGAGACTTTAGCACAATAGAAGCCTCATTGACAGAAGTAATAAAAAAAAAAGTTGGATTCAAGTGGGAAAATGAACAAGAGCATGCATTTCACACGTTGAAAGAGAAGCTCACTAATGCCCCTTTACTTGTTTTACCTGATTTTACTAAAACACTTGAGATTGAGTGCGATGCTTCAGGATTAGGCATAGGAGCTGTTATTATGTAGGAGAATAAGCCAATAACTTTCTTTAGTGAAAATCTTGGAGGATCCACTCTCAACTACCCAACCTATGACAAGGAATTGTATGCACTAGAAGAGCTTTGCAAACATGGCAACACTATTTGTGGCCCAAAGAATTCATCATACACATTGACCATGAGCCATTGAAGCATCTAAAAGGCCAACAAAAACTGAACAAGAGGCATGCTCGTTGGATAAAGTTCATAGAGACATTCCCTTATGTCATACAATTTAAGAAAGGTAAGGACAATGTAGTAGTTGATGCATTGTCAAGAAGGTACACTCTCATCTCTACCTTGAATTCTAGACTTTTGGGATTTGAACAGATTAAGGAATTGTATATAACAGATTCTGATTTTCAAGAAGCTTACAAAGAGTGCGATAAGCATGTGATAAACCATTAATTTAAACATGATGGATTTTTGTTCTTTGACAATAAGCTTTGTATTCCTAAATGTTCTATTAAGAGTTGTTGACCATGAAAGCACACGAATGTGGCTTAATGGGTCATTTTGGCATAGATAAGACTTTAAAAGTGTTGCAGGAACACTTCATTTGGCCGAAAATGAAGAGGAATGTGGAGAGGATTGTTTCAAGATGCATCAATTGCAAATGAGCTAAGTCTAAGGTCCAACTTTATGGTTTGTACTCTCCGTTACCCATTGCATCTCATCCTTGGCATGATTTATCCATGGATTTTGTTTTAAGGCTGCCTATAACTAAGACTGGTAGAGATTCCATGTTTGTTCTTGTGGATAGGTTTAGTAAAATGACTCATTGTATACCATGTCATAAAACTGATGATGCATTTCATATAGCTAATTTGTTCTTGAAAGAGATAGTTAGATTGCATGTTTTACCTAAATCCATAGTTTCAGATAGAGACACTAAGTTCCTTAGCCATTTTTGGAGAACCTTGTCGGGTAAATTATGTACTAAGCTATTTTTTTCTACAACTTGTCACCCCGAAACTGATGGCCCGCCCAACTGAAGTAGCTAATAAAAGATTGTCTACAATGCTTAGGGCTATAATTAAGAAGAACATTAGGACTTGGGAAGAATGTTTACCACACATTGAGTTTGCATATAATCATGCGAAGCATTCTGCCACTAAGTATTCTCATTTTGAACTGGTTTATGGATGTGTTCCTCTAACCTCTATGGATCTAATTCCTTTGCATATAAGTGAAAGTGTTAGTACAGATGGTACACGCAAGGCTAAGATTTGAAGTCCCTACACCAGATGGCAAAGGAAAAGACCGATTTCCAAATGAAAGGAAATCCAAGTTGCTGTCAAGAGTTGATGGACCATTCAATATTATCAAGAAGATCAATGACAACTCCTACTAATTGGATCTCCAAGGTAAGTACAATGTGAGTTCTAGTTTTAATGTTTCTAATTTGGCTCCTTTTGTTGCAGATGAAACAGATTTGAGGATAATTCATTTTTGGTTGTTTTAACAACTCTTGTGAGTTCTTATGATTATTGGTTTTTGCATGATCAATACCCATTTTACTAGAGAGTGGTCCATCATTGTTACTTGAACAATACTAAGTACCTTCAGGCATAGGTTAAAATTTTTATCATGGTGTAATTAGTGACCATAAAGAGCAGTGATTGTTTAAGAAGCTGAAGCAGGAAATAATAGAAAGAGACATGGCCCAAGGAAATAGTTTTGAAGAGGTAATTTGGTGGTGGAATTTTGTAAAGTTTCGTGTCTTCTATGTGTTTTTGCATACGATCTAATTTATTTCTATTTGTTAAGCTATTAGGATTTTAAAGTTTGCCAACAAAACAGCTAGAACACTATATTGCTTCAAGGTAATTTTGCATACTTTTTTTTATTACACATCTTTGATTTTGAAGATTAAAATTTTGTCGATGAAGAATATTATAAAACATAATCATATAAGATGTGTTTCATGGCACTTAGAGAAATTGAAACGCTAAAAAATGTTAATCATCCAAATATAGACTTTTTAAAAAAAATTGAGAGACGTATGTAATAACCTCTTATGTAAACTAGGCTATATATATATTAGATGTCCAATATATGTTTCCAAAGTATAATCTTTCATATAACATCTTTAGCTTTCTATGAATATATTAAGTTATATCATTTAGAAATATTTCATACATAAGAATGGTAACTAATCTTAAGCGTTGATTCTAAGTTTTACTACAATATTTTTGTTGGCCGCAACTTGGTTACTGCGATCTATTGTTAAAATGTTGATTACTATCTTTTAAAGATAATATGTAACAAAATATTCAGTACATACCATGTTTCTTCTATGATTTTAGCTATTTCATAGAAAATTATTTTCAAGACAAAAAAATTGATGTTAAAAAAACAAGAGTAATATCATAAAATTTTATTTTACCAATAAATCTACTTACATCACATAATTAAAGAACAAAATAAGTATAGTTTGGAAATTATTTTAATCAAAATATATATAAATTACTAAAACAAAAATAAAAACTTTTACTATCAGTAAATTATAACTATTACAACATTTCTTAAGTGAACAAAATGAATATAGATTCCAATTTTATTTTAAAATTGGTAAATGTAATTCTTTTATAAAAATACATAGAAACTATTATATCTTTTCAAGCTGCTTTTAACTTTTTATTTGCTTACATAAACAATTGAACTTCATATATATATTATCTCTTACACTTAGTCCAATTTTTTTTTTTAGTTCAAAAATTAAACATAAAAATGTTCATTGTGTAGATAGCATAACTAATATAAAACAAAATTTGCGTGTAGCACCGGATAACCTCTAGTATTATTAAAAAAACTAAAAAGTTACAATTAAATTCTAGTTATTGAGTTATATAAAGGTTACTATGAAACTATATTTAATCAATAAGACATTTATTTTCAATAGGACGTCTATAATATAAAAGCATAGAAGAGTTTAAAAAAAAAAAATTTGAATATGAAAGAAATAAATTATTCTTCACCTCATTTATTAAAGAGATCTGTCATGTTAATTCGTATTGAAATTTTGGACTTCAGTGAATTTTTATGTTCTGTCAAAAGTAATTATCACAAAAATTGTCAAGACTAAACATAAATTTTGTGTTAAATTAGTCATGAGAACTTTACGACTGAATGTGATATAAAATGGATAGTTATGAAAAATTATAACAAATATAAGTTAACATTACATGCCATAGGCTAATATCGACTTTTTATTATATAATTAAAATATAATAAATTTATCGTTCTGTATATATAAAAAGTTCTTTGAAAATCCTATAAAATTCTACTAACATTACAAATTTTTTAGTTCCAACAATTTAACATAAAAACTATTTACTTCTTTGAAAAAGTATGTTTATCTATTAGTATTGGTATGCATACAAAATTAGGTAACTTAATTGTGTTTAGTTAAATCTTGAGATTTTTTCAGTCGAGTTTATGAGCATTGTTATCTCACATATTTTGACACATAGTTAGTTAGTAAGAATTTTGCTGCAAATTTATTTGTGAAAAATTATTTCCTAGTAGTTATTGTATTGATTTTCATGCGTTTTTATTAAGTTCAGATTCTCGGAAAAGTTATTTTGTAAATGAATTCTTATGTTTAATTATTGTATATATTTTGTTATAAACTGTTTTTTATACTAATTCATAATAATTAAAATTATTAAGCATAGCTTTTATGCACATTTATTATTT
Organism: Iberis pinnata; assembly: GCA_900406425.1. Taxonomy (NCBI): domain Eukaryota; kingdom Viridiplantae; phylum Streptophyta; class Magnoliopsida; order Brassicales; family Brassicaceae; genus Iberis; species Iberis pinnata. The sequence goes on from OVBE01010920.1 coordinate 11,936, forward strand.
TGATTCCGTCAAAAACTTGTTACGCAAAGTTTTCAAATTTATCCTCCTGCGTAATTATTTTCGGGTTATTAGATCAAGTATGTTTGGTAAGGTTTGTATGTAAACTTTTCAAACGCAAAGTTATTGTGATTCCTTCTATATAAGTTTTTTGTCAAACCGAACTTTTTAATCAATGTTTTTATTAACTTCGATACATGATATAGATTTATAATCAATGTTTTTAGTGATTAATGTTTTTTGGTCAACGATGTATATTTTAAAAAGTTAATCAAATATGCTAACATTTTTCCTAACATATGCTATTACTTAAAATGAGTTTTTAGAAATTTTATTATAAAATAGATTACATAATTTAAAAAATTGGCCTATTATTTTAATTAGTCTATTATTTTTGATTATTTTATTAATTCTTCCAAAATAAAATATCGTCAGTTTTTTTTTCTTATATGTTTGGTAATGCAGCAATTTGCTAATGTTAGTTTAATATGATTTTATTTGAGTTCATGAAAGGTAAGTTTGATTTTATATTTAAATAGTATCGCTAGTATTTATATTAATCTAGTAATTCTGATCCATGAAATAGTTTTATAAAATTTTTTTATCAATATGTAGACGATATTCCTTGAAAAATTATGTTTTGGTATATAATACTTGAAGTTTAGAATCAGTTAGTTTTAAAAACTAGTTAATTTTTTCCATATAAATTTGAATGGAAAGTGCCGAAATTAAAATGAAAAGTGAATTACAATTACATACATTGATGATTGATAGAATTGAATGGAAAGAGTGAAATCTCCTATATATTACTCCTTCCGTATCAATATAATTGATGTTTTAGAGAAATTTGTTTGTTTCAAATTATTTGATGTTTTCGCGTTTCTATGCAAAACTTTAAAGCTATTTGTCATTAATATTTTGCAGAACCATTTTTTATTGGCTAGATTGGCTATAATTAATGTGATTTTATAAAAATTAGATAAATTAAATGATGTTTTTGTATTTTATTAAACAGTGTGCAAAAACCTTAAACATCAATTATTTTGAAACAGAGGGAGTAAAAGGAAAGATTTTTTCAATAACTAACATTTATTTCAGAACTAATTATATGTTTTTTTCACAACTAATTACATGTATTTGCCATTAAACTATTTCTATAACCAAACACTACCAGTAACTCATTTATTTATTTTAAATTATTTTAAATAATCAAACACTACTAATAACTCATTTTTTAAAAAAATAAAAAATAAATAAAAAAGATTTAAAATCACCAAATTATTTTTAAAAAATAAAAAACTCAAAAGCATTACATTTTTAAGAATATCTATAATAAAACAATATACATAGCCAATAAAATAATTTAAATACTTTTGTACACTTTAAAAAACCCCTTTTCGATAACTTATTACATGTTTGCCACTCATCTACAATTCATGTATCCAAAAACCAATTTTCACTATGTAAAAAAAAATCATTGAATAGACTATATTAAATTATATTTTTAATATTTTGAATTTAAAATATTTATTTCTATTTTCATATAATTTTAATTTTGTATAGAATAAAATTATATTAGCCAAAGTAATAAAATTAAATACATATATATATATGTATATATCTCCTATATATTAAAAAATATATATATGTATATTTTAAATCATATAGTTTGATAACTAATTACAAGTATTGCCACTCACTCTATTAATGTATCCAAATACTTATTATGATTCTTTACAAAATAAAAATCATATTAGTATATTAAATATATCTTATATATTTTCATTTAATTATGAATTTTTTAAATTTCATTTTAATTTACAAAATTTATTTTAGTTTCTTCTCTAAGGACATATAACATAAAAATATAAATGTAACATATAAGATATTAAAACTTAAAACAAATAATTTAAACATAAATTATATGTTTACTATATCATTTTTTACTTTGATTTTGTAAAAATATTTCCGAGTCATTATATAAAAACTTATATAATGGTACATAAAATTTATTTATTACACCATAATTTCAAATTTTGTATTTTATAACATATTTTTGCGTATTACGCGGACATCATCTAGTTAAGTTTAAAGGTTTAAAGTGTTGATTTTGTTTTTGATGATAAATTTTATGAGTTTTAAAGAGGTTTTTCTGAAAATGAGGGAGGGGGTGAGAGAAAATAAGTTATTTAAATTTTTATTAAGATTTAAATATCTTGAAAAGTTTATTTTGTTGAAATTTTTTATTCTATATTAAATATATTTTTTAATTAATTTTACGAAAATAATATATTTTTTATAATGCATCGAACAATTGAGATTTATATTAATTTATATTATTAAAAAATTAACCATAAATATTTCGTAACATAATTTTTAAAATTTTAGACCATTTTTAAAATTCAAGTAAAAAAATTTTTTATTTAATTAATATATTGATTGAAAGAAAGTTATATTCCTTCTCATCAATAATAACTATAAACCAAAGTAAATGGACACGACAGCGTACTGAGTAGACAAAAAAAGCAATTAACATTCTCCTTCGCCTTGTTCATTAAATCGAAGAATCTATACAAATCATACGGTAACAACTTTTATTATTAAACTAGAATTTTTTTTATAATCTTTGTGTTTTAAATATATATATATTTTT
>OVBE01010921.1:3454-14582 GCA_900406425.1 Iberis pinnata
CATACTAAATTGATTTGTTAGCTTAGTTGGTTAAGGTTACTTCAAGTTTCTTAGAGGAGGAGGGTTCAATCCTCATGTTTGTTATTTTATATCTTTTTTTCTTTTTATACATAAATGAAAATATTTGTTTTTGCCCCATACTAATTTTTCCTCTAGATCCGCCCCTGATTTCATATATATTTTCTTGATTTGATAAAAATACCATTAATTAAAATCAATTCAACCAATAGAAAAACATTTTGCAGAATATGAAAAGTCATAAACAACAAAGTATCAGAGTTCGATCTGATTTGCGATCCGAATGAAATTAGTTATGCCAGTTTTGCCCAAATTGCCCAGGATTAATGGCTAACGATATCTATTATCTCGAGGAGACATAGTAAAGATATAATATCTCACATTTAAAACTCAAAATGACATAAATTAGATATAGACCAATCCATTCATTGCCAATTGGTTATGAGTTGAAAACTCATAATCTTAGCTGTAAGTGTATGTATTAATTAAAAAACTACATATAAGCATATTCGTTTTTAAATCTTCTATTAACTAGGGTTAAACTTCGCGCTACGCGCGGATATGTTATAATATATTTTGGTTAACTTAAAAGGACAATTAAAATAATTTATGATGATTTAGTTAATAATACTTTATTTCTGTGGTTATAAGTAAGTAGTATATAATGTGACGATTAAGAAAAAGATTAAGAGTTTTTCAAAGAGGAACTTAAGTCCACGTATGTTTCTTTAGTCTTTTTAAATATTTTGAGAAAGAAACATTATTACTTTTCCAACAACTTGTTTTTAATACCAAGTGTTGTAGTTTTCGCATTATATATTCCTAAAAATTGTTAGACTATATTTGCTTTTTACCGCTTGGTTTTTCATATAAAGAACTTATGAGAGGCACTAATAATTTGTTGTGTTTCACATTTTCCTTTAGAGTTCCATACTAATTTCTAAAAATATATTTTGCTTCTCCTCTTATGCTACTAATCCTTATGTATTTTCATTATTTGATTAACTCCCAATGGTTGTATCGGCTGTTGAACTTTGATGTACTGTATTTTAATTGATAAAACAATTATTTGTGGAAAAAAAAATATTTTGCTTCTTTAGTGTAATACCAAAATAGCATGTTTAGTTTCAAAAGAGATAATTGCCAATCTAGAGACATGTGATGCTGAAGACATTTAAAATACCATAATTTAGGGTAGGATTATCATGTAGCAAAAAATGTGCAAGAAAATGAGATGTTAAAAATTTCATTATTTGATGGATTTCTCTAATTTAAATACACATTTGTCATTGTTTGAATTTATTTCATGAAGTTATTTCTATAAAATGTTTTGCCAAAATCGTAACTTTCTTCTCGCCAAAACCTAAATGAACAAATATGTTATTTCCTGTTCAGGTGGAATTCGTTTTTGCTTTGCGTTCATTCATTGAGTTTTACAAAAGTAAGTATTGGCACCAACAAAATATGTTTTTGTATCTTAAGATTTTCGCCCTTTTTTTAATATGATTAGTATAAATTGATGTCTTTTGTGTCTTTATTTTCTTTTCAAATTTTCCATCCTTTCAAGGGGTTTTATATCATTTAAGTATAATCTTTGTGCCAACATGTTCTGTTAGTAAAAATAAACGTATTTGGATGGTACAGGTTTGAATAGACCATACATAACTAAGTAGCAAGTGACATAATTAGATCATTCATTTACCTTCTATAAGTCTCCATGATCTCCCATATAATTTGAAGGTTTCAACAGACTTCTTGTGCTCTTCATCTATCCATCTCTCTCTTTCTTTTGTTATTGTGTATGGCTTCTGAACCTAAAAGGAAAGACGAATTGAGCCAAAGATCTTCACTTTACATAACAATTTTAGACATTGAATGTTTAAGGAAAAATATCCTTGGGTGCATAGTTATTTCACCCCAAAACTTTTGCATTAGATTGAATATGATGGTCTGCAGTTTCTTCAATCTTGGTCCTTGAAAGAGCTTTGTTCAACTGAATAACTCCACAGGGACCCTGAAACCATCACCAAGCAAAAGGGTTTTAGGAAACGTGGACACTTCTGTGGGTTAGTTAGTGGAAACAATCTCAAAAAGAAAAAAGAGTTTTCATTTTCAAAATAATATTTGAATTTTGATTTAAAAAAAGAAGCAAAAACTAAACCAAAACTATTAAATACGAACAAAAGTTAAGGGGAGAAAAAACTAACATGAGTCGAGTCATTTTACAATCGGTATGATTGTCCCGCGCTACGCGTGGGTTTTTGTGTGTGTTAAGCAATGCATCTACAGAAGACATTTCAATCCACGAAACTAAACGTTAGTTCAAATTTCTGCGCAAAACCTATACCAATGCTTTAAAACGAATTAAGAGGTGAGAATCCTAAAAATGGCGTTGCAAATTTTTTTTTTTGATAAACGACTTGTATGATAAGATGATGTGTTTGGCTAACTCTTCAATTGTTGAATCTTCTAATTATGATGGATCCAGATTCAGGTCGGGTGACCCGACTCGGGTCAAGTGAAAAAGTATGATATTAAAGTGCTTGTTTACGGTACTAATTTTTTGCACTTTACTTAATCGACACTTCTTTAAAGTTTCTAAGAATTATGTGTTATATTGTAAGCTAATAAACTTTTGTTCTTCCTTTCATTTGAAAGAAACCATTATGCATATCTTTGGATAAAGAAGATCATACCGATATAGTGAGAGTTAAAATGTTGCTTTCTTAAGTAGCAAAAGGGAAAATAAACAGAAAAACGATGTCTTACTGTCCTAATACATTATACTAATATGGCTTTTAAAACCTGTACATTTTTGCTGTTGAAGCTCTGGTCCTCGACTTCATGAAATTCACCTCTCTCTACCTCTACTACCAAATCTTTCCTTTCTTGAAAACGTTCACAATACATCATCTATCATGGATTCAAAAACCATGAATAGATTTTATAAGAGTAATAGAGACAATACTTCAAAGATTTTATAAGAGTGACTTTAGTCCACTATTAAAAGTGAACCTTTACTAACATTAGGCATATGCATTCAGGTAATAAGTTGGATACTCATTTTACTAATCAAAGTAATTACTTGTAGTTGTGAGACTTTTTAAAGATGCCTATAATTCAAAATTTTTCATTCTTGAAATTGCAGAGGATAATGTTAAAAGTGAAATCAGTGAGCTTTACGTCAATTTAGTCTTTGATGAAGCAAGAAAGGGTTGCATTTGGTGGTTAGTAGAAGGTAAGTCAGAGAAGTCGCTGGCATATCAACAGAGATTGAGGATACATAATCGCCGCAGCGTCAACCATGCCTTTCACCTTGGACACCCCATCCTCTACTATCTTTCCTATCAAGAAACACTTGAGAATCACAATACCTGCCTAATCAATGTGTAAAAGAGCACAATCATCTTGATATTGAAGAAATCGAAGTATCAAACATGCAAACCCGTAATATATGACATGAAACGTAAGATTCTAATTGAAAAAATCAAACATGTAAACCCATAACATTATACTAAATAAGTAAGATTCTTACGGTAATCTAGATATGAAACATGAAGATATCTCAAATCTTGAATTTCTTTACATTGCTATGGCTTGAACTTGTAGATCCATCAATAACAAACAACTTCTTCAGTAAAAACTTTGAAATGGAAGCAAGATACTCAAGCCATAGCTTTTCAGTCTCAATTTGTCTCATTATCATGTAGTTATAATATATTTCTTCTTTTGGCTACTCTTATTTTAGGATTTTCTCAAGCTTATCACGACCAAGAGAATGCACAGTAAAAACCATTGATACATTGAGAATTACCAGCATCTAGTACACTTCTTGTCCTGAACCAATTTGTTCACTCAGAACCTTGAAAATCTGCATAATATTGCTAAATGCCTTATCAACAAACTCAGGGATATGAGGCCACATAGGCTCTTTTGGTACATATTTACCCTTCGGACCAGAAGCTATACGTATTGTACGCGCCACTGCTTTCTCCATGCTCCTGATTTGTGTTATATGTGTGATGTGTCTAAAAGATTTACTTGTTATCGACATATGGGACGGAAACTTAAATATCTAAATACTTAATTCCATTCTACAATGGCAAGTATGTGGCGACCACCGCAAGCAATCGTTTATCTATCCATTTAACTTCTTCTTCTTCATAGATAACTCTAATGGTTGGCATGTTGTTACTTTCCTTCCATAGCCAAGTCGACCATGATCTCCTCTACAAAATGTGAACACATAATTGTCAAAAGAATGCATATAATGAGTAAAATTCGAAAACTGGTACTAACCAAAACATATATTAACGATTTGCCAAGAAATATACATCCAATTTAATCAAAAAAATTATTCACTTCTGCACGTTTTATATTGATAAAAATACGATATTATCCGAGAACTGGTAAACCTTACCTATACTCGTGGATTTATGGAAATCATCCATAACTGCAGCAAGTGGTGGGAGCACTCTCTGATGATGTTGATTTTGTACATCTGGAGTCTGGACCCAGCTCAATAGACAATTGTCCAACTGCATTGATGGATGCACATTTTACACGAGGACGAGGACTTGATATTGGCTCAGAACCATGGAGACCACTTGCTCCATGTTTTTAATCATTACCTATATATAACATTCACTATATTGAATATCAAAATTAAAAATTTTGAAACCCTAAGCTGAGAAATTATGCCAGAATAATTAACTATTTGACATCTAAATGAAATAAAAAATATGAAACCACGAACTTAATAACAAAGCATGTAGCTACAGACACAGTCAAACTCTTGCCAGTGGAGTCACCGGAAATTGATATACTCGGCATCGACGGAGGAGTACCACCAATCGATCTCTTCGGCGTCAGTGGAGGAGTAGCACGAACGGTCTCGATGTCGTGAGCTTTAAGTAAATCGATTCGATCAGTCTCAAGTGACATGCTTTTCAAATCGGACTTGCAATGCTTTCTGTTAACAACGAAAGCGGGTTATTAAACAAATCAATATCAGGTGATGGGCTCTCACGTCAAGTGAGAAATGGTGGGTTCAGATGTACCTAGTATGATCTTAAGAAAGAGGACGAAATACTCATGGTGGGGTTCATATCGTGGGTCTTGTCGCGGGATTTGATTAAACTCTTTATCTGTTTTAAGAGACCTTTCGTTTTTGTCTGTTTTTTTTTTCTCTCAATGCATATAGTAGAATTGTAGCTTACGTGGCAAGTAGAGAGTATAGTTTTAGAAAACTGATGTGGAGGTCTCCAGAAGCCTTCATATTTTCCTTTTAATTAGTATAATTTTGTTGGAGATAGGTAAATAACGTACGTAGAATACGAGGGAAGCCAACAACAGAATATGTGGCAGACGATTTTGCCTTCCATGTTTCAACAAACTTAGAAGCTGCTTACCATTTTTGTCAGATTTCACATTCTCTTCTAAAGGTTTCTGGTTATGGAAGAAGCAACGTCTTCATGTCCTCTGTTGCAGCCTTGCAGGGGTTGTATCAATAGATTGTGGATCCATCTATGGTTTAACAAAATTTAGCAACATATCAGTGTCGTGCATGAGGTATTTAAAGAGTTTTAAGGCAATTTAGAAAATTGAAGCCCATTAATATTAAATTATAAATTAATAACTACTAATTTTTAAATAACATAAAATATTTAAAAGAAAAAAAATATATATGATAAAAGTCTATTATAAAAAGATGAAAACACAATTTTCTTCTTTCTTTTACCAAATTTTGATAAGCAATATTCCGAATAAGTTTTTTTTATAGATATGATGGCTAAGCCATTTAATCTTTCTTGTGAGTTGCTATATAGTTGATTGAATATAAGATTTTATTATTTTTAATTAAACAAACTTCTTTCAGCAGAGATAACTGAAACTGAAATCGTCAACAATATACGATAGACAATCCAAGAGTTTGGGTAATAAACTTCCATTCATTTCAAAAAGTTCAACACGCAATAGGTCTCTTGTATTCTTTTGGCAACACTTTTCTCATAACTATTAGTTTGAAAAAAAATAATTCTCAATAATATATGAATGATTTTCATGGTTCAACTTTTTTCAAAATTAGAACAAAATGTCATCAAACTATCATCATTTGCAGATTTAAATCTTTTTATTTCAAATAGAAAACCAAATGGTTCTTCATAGTTTTGAAGTTACTCAAATCTTATCTCTAAAGAAAAGAGATATTAATCCATAACTTGGATTAAATAATTAATTTTGGAGTTTCTTTTCGGAAACAAATTTATAGTTTCATCACTCTTAACATTATGATATATGAAATTTTTGAAATCGGGGTCCCAAAAAACTATGTATTTATAGAGCTTGAGGCGAATGCTTTTTTTCTATAACATTAGGCACGCCTCTGCCACATATACAAATAGATGCAGTTCCATATAACACATACAAATTATTTTTTTTCTACAACATTCATTGTGCACTAGGCTGGGTTTGAATTCATATGGTAACACTACCCTAAACAATTAGGTTAATTAGCACTAAAGTACACAGGGTGTATTGAATAAGAAATTTGGAAGGATTTATATTAAAAATGATAGTCTATTGTTATTTAAACATAAATTTTGAAAAATCTTATGACATTGAATGTTATTGAATTTATAATTTAAAAAGAAGCATCAAATCCACTGTTATTGGAAATATTTTAAATATTTAATTTCTACCAACTCTAAAGTATTGTAATGGAGTTTCTTATTTTAAAAGAAGCAACTTCTTCTTTTAATAATAAATATGTTCTGTTGATTTCTTTCACATGAGCTTTGAAACTAAAAAAGGACCGCAAGCTAATGCTTGCTCTGCTTGTGCTCAAGAACGGCTCTGGGACGAACTATATAGCCGAATGAAGTTGCATCACTAGTGGTGTTCTTTTGTTTACCTACAGCTTCTTATATTACATGTCAAACCATTTTTGTTGATGGAGGCTTCACGGTCATGGGCGAATGCACATGTAACATAGAGGAGGGACGTGCACCCACTAATTTGCACAAAAAAATCTAATTACACAAATGAGTTTAGGTAAATTGTTAATATATCCTACATATTATTAAAAATTAAGTTTAAATGCACTCATTACAATTATACTCTAGATTCGCCACTACTAACGGTCAACGGTTTCTCTTATCAGCCAAAGACTCGAGAATGATCTTGTCGTTGTGTGTTTTCTCTTGTAATTTTCTTAGAGTCTCAATGTTATCTCCCTCAAACCTTAATAAAGTTTTAATATGTATTAAATGTGGTTATCCTATATCATATAGTTGGAAGCTTTTGTAATATTCGTGAATGTCTTCGTCTGTGGATTTTAAAATTTTCTTTTAAAACGTGAACTCCATCACTATATGATGATCGAGTGTATTATTTTGGGAGGTTTTCAGATACTTGTTTGATGGTTCTATACTGTGGCAAATCTAGCTGCTTTTTGAAATGGGTGCATACTAGGTAAAAGAAAAATTTGTGAGCACTAAAAGACCAAAATTGAAATAAATACAACAATTATTCTATTAATTTATGCATGAATTTTGATTTTGTAAAAATAATTGTGGATGCACGTGCACCCGTATTGGTTTCACTACATTCGCCTTTGGACTATCTTTGCACAATATGATTTTCGGTAAATCATATGTCCCTATATTGTTCCACTATTATAACTACCTTTTAACTGTAGAGTTCTCTTAAAACAAGTAATGATTGTAAGACCTTAATTTACACAAAATGTACAATATGAATAATCACAAAACAATATATAAAATCAAAGATAACCATCCAAATAAAATATGATTTTTCAGAGTATATAAATCTTTCTTTTCATGTATCAAAAATTTCTTTGCATGATAGCTGAATGATGATTAGAGTCCGAAAAATAAAATTACATTGCCTTTTTTATTCACATATATCACTTAAATAAGAATTCCGATGACATTATTTTGTGTATTCTCAAAACCAAAATAGAAGAGAGAAAGAAAATCATGAAAAAGGTAAATGAGATTGTCTTTTTTCTCTCCATATACTTATGTATATATATAAGAGAAATAATTCTTTCTTTTCTACTTTCTTACAAAAGTTATACTCTTTAAGTAATAATTTAATTTGACACACTAATTGAGAGATTCGTTTCTACTTTCTTACAAAAATTATACTCATTAAACAATAATATAATTTGCGGCACTTATTGAGTGAGAAGTTAAGAACTGACTAAATAAACTTTCACATTTACTATGATAATTTACTTTTTCACAAGTATAGTTTTTGACTATATGTAGTGATCAGTTACATAATTAAAACATCGGTACACAATCATTTATTAGGTTTAAGCCAATAAACTTGTAACTACACGTAAAATTGATCCATATCTCAAATCCGTCCCGTCAGTAGACGCGAATATCATATAGAATATACACTTTAAAGTGTCACATCATGAATTGGTCAATCTTTATTCACATTACCTAAAACTCAAACCTCATGAGTTAATCCCTTGCAATTTTTTTCTTAAACTCCATATAAGATAATAAGGGAGACTTTTTGTACTGTCAAGATACTGAAACTCATTCTTTATCATTGGTCTAGCTTCTACAGATCGGTTTGCATAAAGAAGTCCAATTTTGAGAACCAATAACACTTCTTGAGCCATTAATTCCTCTCGACTGATTCTTGAATCACATCTTCCTTCTTGAAACCTTGAAGCATCCAATTCACCAAACTAATCTCCTCTGGTGGTTTTGTTGGCTCTATAGCTTTTCTTCCACACACAATCTCCAACATTAACACCCCAAACGAACAAACATCTGTATCACGTGTAACATTTCCTGTCTCGACTAGCTCTGGTGCCACATGTCCCGTTGTACTATTTTTGTTTCCTTGTCCAAAGTATCGTAATCGAGAGTTTAGCTCTGCGTCTAAGAGTACATTACTTGCTTTGACATTTCCATGAATCAAAGGTCTTTGATCATCGCTATGAAGGTATTGAACTGCTGAAGCAATCCCTTTTATAATACAAAATCGGTCTGACCATGTAAGAACCGGTCGATCATTGCTGAATATGAACTGGTCTAAGCTTCCATTAGGGAGATACTCATAAACTAGATAAATTTTCATTCCTTTGGTGCAGTAGCCTAGAAGATCCACTAAATTTCTTTGTCTTATCTTAGAGAGAGCATCAATCTTAGATATTAGGGTTGTTTTTTGTTGCCTTGTAGAACAAGTTACTCTCTTCACAGCTATTACTTCAGTAGCAGAAAGTTGACCTTTATAAAAACTCTTAGAGTTTCTATTTTCTAGAAGCTTAGAACTGTCGAAACCCCTGGTCGCACTGGAAATAGTTTGATAAGAAATTTTTTGTGCGCCTCTGATGAAGATTTCTCTTTTATGGAGGATCCAAACTACTAATGTTGCTGATGCAATGAAGATTATGATTAGCTTTGTGCTGTTCAAATATTTTATTGCTGGAACTGGAGAATTTGGAGATGATGACAATGGAGGCAGCAAAGTTGGAACAAAAGGAAGCTTTGTTATATCAAAGTCTGCTGCTTTTTCTTCGATGCTAAAGCTCCAGCCTAGAACTAGATGTATGCTCGTGACAGTTCCAGTGGCTGCTGAAAATCCAACAACATGATGTTCAGATAAAATCCCTGAAAGATTTAGTTTTCTTGAGAGAAGAGGTAAACTAGGCTTTGGACAATCTAGAGGAGTCAATGTGACATTAAGAATCGTTTGTGTCGAGTTGTACTCAATCCAAACTCTGATTGCTTCCCCACTTGCAAGCTTCAAGCTTATATTCTTCTCGTCTCGGTCATCAAAATATGCAGTTGAAGCAGATTCGATAGAGACTACGCCATTTAGGTCGATAGCAACATGATTTTCGTCAATATCATTCAACTCAACAGCTTGCACTGTATCAAATTCAACTACGAGAATATGATTTATGGAGTTTCCATTGTTGGAGGTGTTGAAGAGGCCTAAATAATTTCTTGGAAGGGCTCCAGCAAAGTCCATGGATGGTGAAATTACAAAAGCAAAGCCGTGGCCTGGTGCGCCTTGTCCTGGAGTGATAGCAAAGACGAAACTTGTAGAGAAAGAAACGGAATCAGAGGAGTTAAGGTTTGTGAAGCGCATGGGGAAGCCATGGAAAGCTCAGCCTATTTGTCTCATTGAAGTGTTCGTAAGCTCCAAGAGACCATTTGAGTGGACCTTTGCAGAGCCGAACTTCAAGAGATTAGCTCCCAAGAAGCCATGTTTAAGAAATTTGGTTTCTCTTTGACTTGTAACGCAAGAAAGTAGGTGGAATAGGAAGNGAGCCGAACTTCAAGAGATTAGCTCCCAAGAAGCCATGGTTAAGAAATTTGGTTTCTTTTTGACTTGTAACGCAAGAAAGTAGGTGGAATAGGAAGATTATTGATATAGCTATAGATTTGTATGTAATTGCCATTGATGGTTCTTTAGAGTTATGTTAGCTGTGCTTATTGCAATCTCTTTTTATAACTGCTAGAAAGTTCGACCTTTTCGAAATTCAAACTTTTTTTGCTTGTACCAAGAAGCCAAAGAAACATATTTGACTTTCTTTTTGTTTTTATAAATTNCTTGAAATTTTCATCCTGTCATGCCTACAGAATTTCTTCATGTATAAACAATTGCAAATAGTATGAGAAGATTTATATTTATATACAATTTGAATATGATTAGACAGTAATAGTGGGACAACATTTTTGGGATTCTCGAAAAACACTTTTTAGTTTTTATATTGTGTTCCATTATAAATATCACATACATAAATATCATAAAATTATTTTTATTCCAAAAATATAAAAATTTTAAAATAACGTTAAAATTTCAAATTTAATTTTAACCTCTAAAATTAAACCTTAAACTCTTCAAAACTTAACTCTTAGTTCTTCTGCTTATTAGTGAATTCAAATACAAAATTTAATTTTAAACCCTTAAAATGTCAATTTATATGTTTGTGAAAATTTTAAAATAAAAACATCTTAATAATATTTTTAAAATAATTGAGAGTATGTAATAATTTTGAAACATAAACTTATTTTATGGAAATGCATTTTGGGACGGTATATATATATATATA
>OVBE01010922.1:0-14582 GCA_900406425.1 Iberis pinnata
ACTATGGTTTGCGCAAGTTGGATACAAAGGTATTTCAGCATCCGCTAACTTTGCTAGGAACTCGTCATCTTTATTATCTTTTGTCTATGCCGTCTCACCTATGTCATTGTTATTAGCTAATTCTTCATCAAACCTCACATTTTCTTTAGTTGCTGTCTTTGCTTACTACTTCAGACTCATTATATGTTTCTCCATGATAGTACCAAAATTTTTTCATTTTGTAACTTCCATCCATTCCCCTAGTTAAAAGATGAGACACAACTTCACTGCTTGAGTGGCGATCGACATTACGATAGTCAATGAAGGGGCAGACTATGATATCTATGTCACCAGACGATGCAGCAACATAATTGACAAACTTCCAAGCACCTCTCTCGTAGGTAGGATCAGCTCTATGGGAAAAAGGAAAAAGATGTTTTCCTACAAATTAAACACCAACTAAGTTTAATTTGTTCATACCTATGAAGATGGACCCATGCCTTCTCCAACATTTTTTTACCTCTGATTCTCAAGACTACGATCTGATCGATTAACTTTCCACTTACGTAAGTCTCTTTTGTATCTCCGTCGAAATCGCGACTACAGCTCCATCGAATTCCAATTCCAGCTTCGCCGAAGGTGAAGAAGTTTCGTTGATTACGGGTTTCGAAGAAAATAAAAAAAAATGAGATTAGTTGACACTATTTAAGAATTATAGAATAAAGTAGCAAAGGACATCTTCTTTTTAGTAAAAATTTCGCTAAGTAAAAAGAAATTAAAAGGGAAACTTCAAAATAATAAGTAAGTTTTCGCGGGATCATATACCGCTTCAAAAAATCTCTTAATAGCACTAATTATGTGCTATTAAAAATATTGGCAACCCTCACGATGTCAATGTTAGCACTCCGGTAATTCGTGCTATCAATACTACTTTTTCTTGTAATGCCCTTGTCTTTCGAAGCCGGTTTTGGTGCACCATTTTCTTTTCCTTGATCAGTCAAATCCAACTCAGCATTCTCATCGATCTTCTGTAAGTTTATCTTCCCCCTCCTCTTTATTCTTGGGGTAGAACCTTTGAGTGGAACTTGAGATTCATTGCTCATGACTTTAACATCAGAGTCTTCATTTTCGGTCTGAGAGGCCTGCTCTGCTTTTACCTCTTTGATCACAATGATCCTTGATGTAGGTATGTAGGGTACTAAGGGATAGTAGTATGTTTTCTGGATGTTGGTGAGATAGATTTGCTTCTGAGGAACATGCATCACAGCTCCTACTGATGCTAAGAACAGTCTCCCCAGAACTACCGATCCTTCAGAATTCCCATTCATGTCAATGTCATGGAAATCAACAGGGACTATGCAATCTCCTACTTGCACCATCACATCAGATATGAAAACACTAGAAGACACGACGGCATTGTTAGCCAATGCAAATGACATTCCCAAAGGTCTTATATCCCTTAGTCCCAGCTTTTCAGCGACCATCTTTGATATGATTCTAACATTAGCACCGGTGTCACACAGCGATTCTTTGAAGAGGACACCTTTAAACTTGACTGGAATCACGAATTCTCTCGGGTCCTATAACTTATGAAGTCTTCTTAAAGGAATAAATTGCTGAGAAACAACATCATAGTACACGTGTTCTTCATTATGGACCTTAGGTCTGTTAGGGCATGAGGTCTGAATTTTTCCAAGGTGTTTTGAACTTGGTGCAGGTTTTAGAGATTGATCGATCAATCTCTCCTTGGATCGATCGATCTCTTGGTTCTTTGGAAAATTGGTCCGACGGATTGATCGATCTGAATCTTCTGAGCTTTTCCCTAACTTTGGATCGATCGATCTGAACCCCTGCATTACTTTTCATATTTCGAAAATCTGCAGATTCTGCAGACTTTTCATCTATTCCATCATAACTTGAATTCATTGCCTTGATATATCCCTTGGGATTATCTTCAACCTTTCCTGGTAACATATCAGCTTGTCTTTTAACAGCTTTAGAAGTTTGAACCACTTGTACATCTAACTTCTTCACATGAGTAGACAATGATTCGAACTTGTTGTTTAAATCGTTATACATACCATCCAGCTTTGCATTCAGATTCTTTTCATATTTTTGTTGACTCTCTAAGATTTGCTTCAACATCACCTCCATCTTATTATCTTGCTGAACTTGAGGTTGAACCGTTTTGTTGGAAACCAGGTTAAAAACCACCCGATTTCTGGACAAATGTCTGTCCAGACTTATGTGCAAATATATTCTGGGGAGGATAAGACTGATCTTGAGGAATCGTAACATTAGTACTCCTCCATGACAGATTACCTTTGTTGTAACATGGATTGTACTCTTGGTTGTATACTCTTTGTCCCTGGCTGTTAATATAGCTAACCTCTTCGATGTTCTCAGATTCATTGACTGCAAAGAAATTAGCTTCAACTTTCTCAACATCTTCAGCAAAACTGACATGCTTCTCATTCTGTTTCTTGAGAAAATGAGTGAGAAGCTCCTTTAACTCTGCTAGTCCAGAAGAATCTGGACTAGATGATCGAACTTTTCGATCATAGTCAAGAAAATGGCTGTTATTATTAGCAGCAAGATTTTCGATTATCTTGTAAGCTTCATTCACGGGTTTAGTCATGAAATTGCCATTACTAGTTGTGTCTAGAGAGATTTGGTATTTCTGATCAATACCTCTATAGAAAGTGTTCAAGAGGTTCAACTCAGAAAAGCCGTGATGGGGACAATCCTACAGGTACTCTTTGAACCTGTTCTTGTTGAAATTGAGAGATCTTACTTCTCAAATTATTGGTTATGGTGGAGGTGTAAAAGTGGTTCAGAAACTTGGCTTTGCACTCATCCCAAGTTTCTATTATGTTAGCAGGTAATGACTTAAGCCACCTCAGAGTTCTATCAGCTAAAGAATGATTGAAGATCTTACAATGCACAAAGTCTTTAGAGACTCCATTCAGCTGAGTTGTGCTGCAAATTTCTTCAAAACTATCAATGAGATCTATAGGATGCTCGGTAGATAAGCCATCAAACTGGTTTTCTCGTAGCACCTGGATCAGCTGAAATGGGAACTGGTAGTCCTGTCTCTGAGGTTGTCGAGGGTGGAGGGCATTTCTATTGACTAGGAAGGCTTCAGGGTTGTTGAAATCGCCAACAAGTACCATGTTTTGGTGAGGTGGGCGATTTCGGTTCAGTCTAGGTGGGACTTGTTCGCCATTTTCATCGCCTAGATTGGCGTTTTCGGCTCTTCGGTTTGCATCTCTTTCGATGATTTAACGGCGGAACTTGATTATCATTACCTCCTTGTTGGTCTAGCGCCAACTGTCCTATCGGCTCCAAGCCTGGAGGGATTTGGGCATTCTGAACTAAGGGAATGATCGGATTCTGAATGACGTTGTCGGCCTTTGGTATGGATGAACTAGCGCTTCTTTTAGACTTTGGTTTGAACGTTCTAATCGTGCGAGTTCTTCGTTTATGAGAATAAGCAGTTCAGGTGATTTGTCATATCTCCTGGTCATGCACTTTCAAAAAAAAAACAAAAAAAAAGCAAAAAGAACGAGATTAGTACTGAAAAATAAAAATCTTATACTAGACTGTAAGAAAAACTAAAAAGGCATTGTATTGGTCACCGGTAACGGCGCCAAAAATCTGATAGGTTCAGGTTTTAATCATAAATCTACACTGCAGAGAACAGATCCTCGTATTATAGTAAAGGGTCGATCCCATAGAGACCAGACAGTACGACTCTCAGTTAAAAATGGATTATATCTAAGATAAGATAAAAGAGGGAATGTTTTCAAAACGATTGAAAAGTAAAGTGAATAATTAAAAGCGAATGTAAACCAGTAGAATAAAACGCTAGGAGATAGGGAAGTTCCATAGGTATTCAGGTTTGAGGTTCAGGTTGACAAGCAAGATTAACAATGAAAATAGTTCTCAACTCAAAAGACGACAATAGACTAATCTCCTCCTAAAGTATTAGACCCCTATGATAGAATTTCTAGAAATAAAGACTAACCTTCTCCCGAAATCTTAGATCTCTAAATCAGATAATGAAATCATGCAAGGATTACATATTCGATATGTTCATAAGCATTCTAAGACAATACTCCCACAAGCAAAGATACTTATTCATCTCGACTAGGTCAAATTAAATAAACTAAACCCCTTTGTATTTATTAACCTAAAATCATGAACTAGGTGCTCAGGCTAATTCAAGAAATGATAACAAATCTAGTCTAAGAATCTAACAATTGAAATCCATTAATGCTAAACCCTAACCATCAAAACCTAACAAAGAAACTACTCACACATAGACAAGCAATCAACAATCATCAATAGAGAAAGCATATTCAAAAAAATCATAATTTAATAAAAGTAATAAGAGAGTTCAAAATTCTTCTTTAAAATACAGATGTCAGGATTCGTCTCTCTCAAAAAAGCTCACAAAATAATTAATTGTGTTGTGAATTGTATTTTGTTCTGTGTTTGTGTAGTGTCTCTCCAAAAATAAACCTAAGCTTCTAACTTATATAGAGTTTAAAAAATAATAAAACATAATAAGAAAAACCTAAGATAAGTCTTGAGGACGGAAGCGTCTTTTTGGCATTCTTCAATAATTCACGAGCATTCGGATCGATCGATCCAAGTGTGGATTTGGAAGTCTTCAGGATCAATCGATCCAAATGTGGATCGATCGATCTGCTCCATTATGTGCTGCACATGCTTCTTCTGCGAGACAGCATGACCAGTCTTCAGTAAAATCATCATAACTTTTGATTGCTTCAATGTATTGACCTCAAATCACTTTCATATGAAAGCTAACTCACATGGCCAGTTTGAGATAAAACCTCAGCCCATTCCATTCATAGAAACATCTCCAAATGTCGATAAACTTTCAGATCTTCTGCTGAACTCTACTTCTGTATTCGTCAAATTGCATCCATTTTGTGCACAAAACCACATTTTTGCTCCAGAACATCCAAAATACCTGGAATCATGAAAATATACCAAAAACACATAGAAAATAATCGAATAATGAAAAATAGCAAGTATAAATACTCACTAGAATGCATCAAAATCGAGTGAGATCATGGATCAAAACCCGCTTATGAAGTTTATGTTTAGTTTCTGATTTCTTCATTTTCATGTTTAGTTTAAGGTTGTGAACTATCTGGTGCATATTGATCTACTGTTTTACACTTCTAATCTTGTTTTTGCCTTGATCATCATTTCTGGGTTTTGTTACTGTTTCATTGGATCATAGTTTTTCTGGGTTGGTGTTCTTATTGTTCTTTATCTTCATCTTCTGCATCTCTGATTTTTTGTCTTGATCATCATCCTCTAGTTTTTCTGACTTTGGTGTTCTTATTGTTTTTCATAGGTTGACTTTTGATCATGCTGTTTGGTTTTGAAGTTATGTTTTCTGGTTTACCTGATTTCATACCCACCATGTGTAGTGAGTAGTTACCTAGGTTCCATGAGGATGGGGTAGACTGGTGTTGAATCCTTGATTTCCCTAGATGCCTAAGTTGATTGACTTTAGATCCCTTCTATTTCACTGATCTTCATGCTTATTTCTTTCTGATCAACTGAAATCTGATATTAGACATTTCTGCACCCAAAAGGTGTCTGATGAAATGTCTGAACAAATGATTTTAGAGATTTACATACCTAGCGTAAGAGATTAGATGTCTAGGGTGTTTATTGGCTTTAGCAGATTGGTTCTTCATACCTTCTAGGTAGTGTACTATTAACGAGAGTTAGGTCTAGTGATTGCTTAGGTTAAAATCATTTATCAAGAGATTGGACTTGGTTGTTTATAAATCTGTTGTCTATGGATTAGCTCATTTTTTGAGGTATGTTAGGTGTCTAGGTAATTCATGGAGGATCACTGGTCAATCACCCCCATCCTTAGGAACTGCCTTCTTTGATTGCATTTTACCCCTATTTTCTTCCCTGGTTTTATTTGTCTTGTTGTTTACCCTTAGTTTTTGTTTATGCATGCTAACCTTAATGTCTTGTTTATTTTCTGCATGTTTTCATGTTTAGGATTGTTAGACAACAACCCCCTTTCTTATTTGACTTGAATTAGTAGTATCCATCTGCATCTAGAGTGGTTAATAACACACTTGACTGGATTGACACCTCTCTATACTACAATGACATGATAGTGGGATAGGGAATTGATTAACACACACACAGAAAAATCTTGTTATCATGTGCATATTAGTCTTCCATCCTGAAGCCTTGCATTTAGGACACTTCTCAAGCGTCTTGAACCTCTTTTTAGGATAAAGTCATTGACACAAGCAAAGATGTTTTCGTAACCTAGTTCAAATGATTTCAAAAACTTATTTACTTCATAGGGTGATGTGTGCAGCACATTTTCTTCTGGTAACATGTCCGGCAATGTCCCTAGCAGATCATTGAAGTTTTTGTCAGACCACCTATTTTAAGTCTTCAATATGAAAAATGAAACAATTGCATATAACTTGCTATGGCTTGCATAGCTTGGATACAAGGGTGTTTCAGTGTCCACTTACTTTTCCAAGAACTCATCTTCTTTCTTGTCGTCTCCCTCTGTCATCTCAGATAAGTCCCTCGTACCAGCTAACTCTTCACCAAAACACTTAGCAACTCTGTACAGCCCAAAGATCTCATCGTTCCATACACTTTCTATGCTTTCATCTGCAACCTCTGCGTTCAATTCCCCATGTAGATAATAATCAGTCCGCATCTTATAACCCGCCTTCATTCCCCTAGTAACAAGATATCAAGCACAACACTTTCTGAATGACAATCTATATTGCGGCACTCAATGCACAGACAGATAGTCATTTCAATCCCTCTCATAGCTGAAGCCACATCCTGGACAAAATTTGAAGCCCCTCTCTCATATCCAGGATCAACTCTTGCATTAACAATCAAAAGGAAAACAAAAATAAACAAGTTAAATCTCTAAACACCAAATTAAACATAAGAAATATGCCTAAGATCATTACCTGCTTAGATGTACCCAAGCTTTATCCATCATGATGTGTTCGTACCTAAGATGAAACCTTTCATAACATAATGAACTTGTCAAGTTGTCCTCATAATCAGACCAAATAACACATTAGTTGTCTTCATATCCATAAAAATATTTAAAAAAAAGAGCATATAACAATATCGAAGAAGATAGCCAAGAAGAGACTTCAAATCTCATATACGCAAACTTCGAGCCAAATCTACTCAAACTCACGATAATCATTATCAAGGAAGGGGAAGAGGGAAATTTGGAAGAGGAAGAGGCGTTTTATTAATCAAAAAGGAAGAAGAGATAAATCAAAAATAATCTTCTTCAGATGTGACAAACCAGGACATTATGCCTCTACTTGTCCAGATAGACTACTCAAACTATCAGAAGCACAAAAAAGTGAAGGAGATGACACACATGAAGTAGATGAATAAATGATGCATGAAGTTGTTTTTTCTGAACGATAATAATGTTTCTCTAGACAAATTCGAAACACACACAACTGAAGAAAACATATGGTATTTGGTAATGGGGAAAGCAATCACATGACCGGAAATTTGGCCTGCTTTTAAAAGCTAAATAGAAAAATCACAGGAAATCTCAGGTTTGGAGATGATTCAAGAGTAGATATCAAAGGGAAGGGATCAATTTTGTTCATAAGTAAAAATGGAGAGAAGAAGATCTTAGCTGGTGTATACTATATTCCATACTTGAAGAGTAATATCATAAGTATGGGGCAAGCAACAGAATCAGGCTGCAAGATTCTGATGAAAGATGACTATCTTTTGTTGTTTGACAAAGACAAAAAAACACTCTTGGTAAAGGCAAAGAAATCCAAGAATAGACTTTACAAGGTTACCATGGACATAAACGATGGATATGATGCTTACAAATCATGGAAATCAGCGAGTCTACTAGATGGTACGCAAGGCTTGGCCACACAGGCATTCACAACATGAAAACAATGGTGAAAAAGAAGATGATCACAGGCATAAAAAACTTCGAGGTCGGCAAAGAGCTGTGTTCTTCATGCATACTCGGAAAGAAAACAAGACAGAGTTTTCCTAAAGCAACCAAGTTTCAAGCCAAAGAAACTCTAGAACTAATTCATGCAGATCTTTTTGCTCCCATTACACCTACGACAAAATAACCAAATAGATATATATTTGTGCTCATTGAAGATCATTCTAAATACATGTGGACGATTTTGCTAAAAGATAAAAGCTCTGCGTTTGAAAGCTTCAAAAGATTCATGATAAAAATCGAACAAGAGGGGGAAAAGAATATAAAGTGTCATCGTACAGATAGAGGAGGAGAATTCATGCCACGTGAATTCTTAGATTTTTGTAAAAAATTTGGGATACAAAGACACTTTACAGCTCCCTATTCACCTCAACATATGATATATTACGTTTTTAGTACATTTTAACTCTTATTTTGCATATCCATTCTAAGTAGATATGTGTGCATATAGGTTAGTTTAGCATGCATTTGCATTGCATTTCATTTATTCAGGTGATGGAAGTGGAGGAACTAAAAGTGCGGATCAAAGGAGCTTAAAGGATTCAAAAAGGGGTGAAAATTGTCTGTACCGGTTTAATGTACCAGTTTGTGCAAACCGGTACAAGTGAAGAAAGAGAGTACCAGTTTGGTGTACCGGGAAAGACAAACCGGTGCAAATAAATCAGTTTCCAAAGAAAAATATCGGGTTGGTGTACTGGTTTAGCTATATCGGGACTCACGACAAAAGTTGATGTCGGTTTGGCATACCAGTTTGGCCAAACCGGTATCAAACAGAATAATCAACTCTTTGACTTCCCTCTTTTGGTTTAAACCCATTTTCAATTAGGTTAACCCAACTATTTTTGGGTTAACCCAATGCCACTTTAGGATACTACATAAGCTCTAAAACCTAATTTGGAGAGTTTATCTCTTTTTCTCTTAAGAACTTTGTAAACAATCTTTTGAATCTTATGTTTATTTGAGTTTAATTTCTTGCCTTGAATCCTTCTTTTCTTCTCAAATCTACTTCTAATTATGATTCAGCACATATCTAATCTTGGATTTTTTTGTTTTCTCAATGATTAGTGAGTAGTTCTTTATTAAGCAAATGGGTTCGGTAGATTAGGGTGATTAGATGGTTGATCTTGATGTTTAGGGCTTAGATATCTTATATCCTCATTCATTAGGTGTTCTTAATGCTAGATTTGAATTGGCCATTCAAGTTTAGATCATAAGTGTTTTATTGCCCGGAAGTTGTTCGATGAAATGCTTGAACCAACTATTGAATGTTGAATGAGGCTTAACCAATAGATTGTGTTAGTTAGTTTAGTGGTTGATCATGTATTGGAACTTAAGGCTTCTTGGTTGTATAATTATCCAAGAGATTGTTTTAGTTGCATGATTAGGAAAGGGATTAGTACCATGAGAGTGATTAGTCTAATTAAGAAAATCTTAGACCAAGGATTAGCATTGAATGATAGTATAAAGCATCATGAGATACATTTGATAACCTTTGCCCATTTGTTTAGGCTTTTTAATCTTGATTTACACATTAATCTTTTGTTGACTTTTGCTTAATCTAGTTGACTTTTATATTGTTGACTTTTGTTGACTTTTAGAATCATGCATGATTAAGTATTTCAAAATGAATCAAATCTCAATAGCATAGACTAGACATGATTCTCATAGGACTAGTGTGTTGATTCTCTTTAATTGGATTGATCCTTAAATGTTACAATGACTTGAGTAGACTTAAGACATTTGCATAGATAAGAATTAGCAAATTCTTCTTTATCAACATAGTGGAGTGGTAGAAAGACGAAATAGAACTCTTCTAGGCATGAAAAGAAGCATCTTAAAGCACATGGACATGCCTAACTACTTATGGGGAGAAGTTGTAGAACATTCAACCTATATCATTAACCGAGCCTCAACAAAACCTCTACTGCGACAACTCCATATCAAAAGGAAAGAAGCCCAATGTTGAGAATTTGTGCATCTTTGGATGCATCGTTATGAAAATATAGCATCACAACATCTGCAAAAGCTAGATAATCAATCACAAACACTTATGCATCTAGGAACAGAACCTGGTTGCAAGATCTGTTTGGCGAAATCTTAGGAGAAGCTAGTGCAAAGGTAACAATAAAAATTGATAACAGGTCTGCTATTGCCTCAACCAAGAATCCGGTGTTCCATCGAAAAAGCAATCATATTCATAAACAGTATCACTTCATAAGAGAATGCATCCAGAATAAACAAATCAATGTTGAACATGTACCGGGAAATGAGCAAAGAGCCGATATTTTTACCAAAGCATTATGAAGAATTAAGTTCAAAGAAATGAGAGAACTTATTGGAGTCAAGTGGTTGAAGAAGATAAGATCAAGTTTAAGAGGGAGAATGTTAGGTTAAGCATGAAAAACAAGGAGATTCGAGAAATAAAAACTTGAGGTAAAAGATATTCCTAAACAAAGATTGAGAACTAAAAAGAACTTTATCTTTTAGGAGTTACCTAACTAATATTAGATTAGGAAATCTTATAGTTTTAGGAGATGTCTAAATCTATAAATAAAGGGTCTTTTTTTAGATTCAATACACTCGAAGATTAAGAGAGATTTATAGAGAGTTTTAAGAGCTTTGAGAGATATTAATTTTGAGTGTTTTCTTAATAAAGAATAAAGTTCTTGATCTTGAGTTTACATATTGTTTTTGATTCAATATGCAATAGTATATACAAGACCATATATAACTCACATTATCGACGTTGCGAGATGGTACTTGTCCAATCCAAGGAAAAAAAATGCTAGGAAGCTATCAAATGGATACTCAGTATATCGAGGGTACATCCAAACTATATTTGTGCTATGGAGGAACAAGTCCAATCTTTGAAGATTTACATACGCCAATATGGCAACATATCTTCATAGTAAGAAATATATTTCAAGTTATATATTCACACTAGTAGGAGGTGTCTTCTTATGGCTATACAAGTTACATAAGTGTGTAACGCTGTCAATAACCAAAGTGTGTTGTTCAAGCTGGAAAAGAACTAGTATGGCTAAAATGTTATTATTCCAATAATTTGGTTTTTAGTAAGAATAATAGACCATTCACTGTGATATACAAAGTGTTATGGATCTTAGCAAAAATTTGATGTATCACGTACAAAGCATATAACGTTCGATTTATTGGCTTAAAAAAGCACTCGAGTAACAATCTTAGAAGCTTTTACAAATCAACACTAACGATGATATATAAACATGCCGACAAAGGTAGTGTCATGTGAAAACATAATTTTTGTACAATTATAGTTGGATTAAAAAAGTAGTCAACTGAGTACAGAAGGGTAGACTTGTTGTGTTCAACCTTAATATTTGATCAAGCTAGTGCCCAACAATTCCTAATACAGTCATCGTTCAATAGTCATAATTGATTATTCACATGTAAAGACTAAGCCTATAAATGAGAAAAGAAAATTATCCTACGCAAAGAGATATCGTTCAAAAGTTAAACGAGCGTTTAACGATTAGTTTTTTGAATTAGTCGAGTGTAACAATTGTTCACCAATTTTAATTCTACTTTGAGATAATATAAAAGTTTTCGATACCAACATGAATATTCAAACATAATGTTACTAGAAAAGAATAAGAAAATAAATCCATAGGATGATACCAAGTGTTACAATATTAAAAAGCAAAAGGAGACAACCAATAAGCATCAAAAGACATTATGGTCTATGGTCTATTCTGGATTTGTTCTCGTGGGTGAACATGCGAAAGATGGTAGGTGACAAATTGATAAGCCGATTATCGAGGTTTTCGAGTCTTACAAACCTCACCAAAAGAAATTCCTACACGACTCATGAAACGACTCATATGGGGAGCAAAAACTATGACATATTATAAAGAATATGAAATTTAATGTGTTGATTTTCAAAACAATGTCCCGAATAAAATTTTAAACAAATCTAACCAAAGAATCGTAGGACAATTGATAGCATAAACCAATCCAACTTAACAAAAAGGATTACCAAAACCATAACGATAGGAAATTTTTCTAAGGAGAAAAGCTTTCTAGCCAAAAGCCACATCTTCATTGACTTAGCGAAGAGGCGAGACGATACCAATACTCCAAAAGAACCATAAAGTACAAAGATAGCCAGATTTAGCAACATCACCTTTACCATAACCAAACCCTAGTGTCTACATTCACAACTAGAATCTACACTGAATCGTAGAAGCAAAAAAGCAAAGAATTACCTTATTGCGACTCCAATTCCACTTAGGAATACCAGCGAGACACAAACTAGAGTCACGCAGCCTCCCCACGGAAATTACCGACAAAACTTCTTCTCGATGATATCCCATCTCCGGAGAATATTCCAAGAGATTGCAGTTCACTCCGACTCCACGCTCGGTTAAGACACATGAACGCCGCTCTGACGCCATGGAAACCCCGCCGAACGGCAACCTCGAAGGGGAAAAGTCCGACCCAAAAGGCGACCAGTCTCGTAATGATCTCGAACAGCCGAGTCGCACTGTGAGCCCCAATGCCTCAGGTGACGAAAGAGACCATATCGACCTATCTGAAAGCTCCAAAGGAGAATCCGACAAATACGAGGATGACGTTCTCATCCCATTATCCTGACCCGATAAGCGACCTCAGCACTCGACCGGGGACATCCAAGAGATGAAAAACTCTCTACAGGAGGCCGTCCGAAAAATGAATTCCAAGGTTCATTAAGCCATCAGCTGGCCCCCGAATTGGACCCATTAATGGAGGAGACACTCCGCATCCCTTACGCCATGCACATAAAAAACGCCAAGGTACCAAACCCCAGGAAAATTAAAATTCCCTTTTATAAAGGAAAGACATACCCCCATCGCGTACATGACGGCCTTCCGCATCGCAGTCGGTCGAGCGCAATTTGACGAACATGAAAAGGACACAGGATACTGTGAACTATTCAGCAAACACCTCCAAGGAGCAACAGTCACTTGGTTCTCATGACTACCTGAGGGTTCGATCCACAGTTTCAACCAGATGAGCTTGATGTTCCTGAAGCACTACTCAGTGTACATCGAAAGGGACATCTCAGACGCAAACATATGGAGCATGACTTAGGATCCAAACGTACCCCTCCGATAATTTATCAACATATTCAAGGAAGTAATATCCAGGGTGGTGATCAATGATAATACCGCTATCGCCGCCCTCAAGAACACGGTCTGGGGAGAATCGGAATTTCGAAAGGATATGGTATTAAATCTTCCAGCCACCATCGATGACGCATTACACAGAGGAAAAGTATTTGCGCGAATAGAAGAAGACCTAATTGAGATGCGGAAAAGAAGCCGGGAGAAAAACTCACCAAACAAGCTAGCCGCTCCAAGACGCAGTTCCCTAGCATGAAATCAAACCTTTTTCGCCGGAAAACCCAAAGGGGGACTCTGGAATTAATGGAGGCGATCTTAGGAGCAAGGAAACATTAAGAAGCATTGTGATTATCACAACCAGAACGGCCATTCCACAAAGGAATGTAGAAGCTTTAAGTCTTTCCTTTTCAACAAGTACCAGTCGGGCAAGCTAATAGAACCCAATAAGTCCAAGGCGACAAGTGCCCAGCCAGAATCAGACGAATAGAATGAATAGACTAATCCTCCAAAATGGACCCAGGAAGAATTACCTCAGATGGGACCAACCCCGCCATTCAAGAAGATGGATACCATCGGGCTCGACGTCCCTCATGTCGACCCACTGGTCATTAACCTCATCTTAGAGGAATATGAGATCTCAAGAATACTCATAAATACTGGAAGCTCGGTGGACCTAATTTTCAAGGAAACCTTAACAAAAATGGATATAGACCTGTCGCCGATCGAATGACTTCCTTCGCCCCTAACCGGCTTCACAAGCGAGACCTCTATGATGATTAGGACTGTCAAATTGCATATGCACGCAAAAAGAGTGTCAAGAATGATCAAATTCACAGTAATAGACAGACCAGCGATATACAACGCAATCCTAGGAACACCCTGGATAAACCGATGAAAGCGGTACCCTCCACTTATCATCAATGCGTTAAGTTCCCTACTAAGGAGGAGATTAAAACGATCAAAGGAAGTCAAAGGTCAATACGAACCTGCTACCTAGCTGAACTCAAGCTCGGGAAAAGGGCATTATAGCAATTACAGATCAGGGAACCAGCCCCACCAAGAGAATCGGGCTACAAGGAGCCCAAGCTAGACGAAGTGACACAGTACTGCATCGACCTAGGCTACCCAGAACATTGCATCGAAATAGGCTTGAAACTATGCAAGGATATAAAGGAGGAGCTAATCAACTTCCTCAAAGAAAACACACAAACTTTCGCTTGGAACATGACAAATATGCTCGGAATAAGTTTGGACATTATGTTCCATGAACTGAATGCCGACCGAATTTATACACTAGTGATAGTAAGATTTTTCCTACGTGGTCAATTCCTAATTACACTATCATATCATTGTAGTGGAAATAGGTGTCAATCCAAATGGGTGATGCTATTAACCATTCTAGATGCAATGGATAC
>OVBE01010923.1:3671-14582 GCA_900406425.1 Iberis pinnata
GGAGCGTAAAGAAGCAAACCAGACACTTGTACCGGCCACTTGTACCGGTGGGACTAGGCCGATACAAGTCCTAAGGAGAGTGGACCGGTATGCTCCAACCAATACACCTATATCGGTTGGGGTGTATCGGTTGAAGCCAACCAATACCGAAGCCTAAGAAACTATACCGAGCATCATTGACCGGTACACCTGGTCCGATACAGGTGTATCAGCCAGTGTGTACCGGTTGTACGCTGCCGATCCCGTTTTCAAGTAATATGTACCGGCCATCTGTACCGGCTGGTTTGGTCGATATCGACAAAAAAAGGGGAAAAATGACTTGTTTTAAAGACTTTGAAAAACCTAATTTCTATTATCCATCTTTTTATCAAAAAATCTCTGTAAACCTTTGATCTATTTTGAAGTTTAATTTGATTCACTTTTTTGATTTCTTGTTTTTAATTCATTGTTTGTTTGATTTCTTTCATGGGTAAACATAGTTCTAATCTTGGAATTTGTGTTTTCCTCATGAATAGTGAGTAGTTCCAATAAGCAAATGGGATAGGTAGATTAGGGTGATTAGATGGTGAAATTAGATGTTTAGGTCTTATAATTCTTAATTCCTCATGCAGTAGATGTTTTTAATACTAGATTTAACTTGATCAACTGAATTAGATCATAGGAAAATTATTGCCCGAAAGGTGTTCGATAGAATTCTTGAATCAATCGCTGTATGCTAGATGAGGCATAGCCAAGAGATTATGTTAGTTAGTTTAGTGGTTAAGCATAGATTAGATCTTAATATTTCTTAACCTTGTTGATTAATCAAGAGATTGTATTAGTCGCATGATTAGGAAAATGATTAGTACCACGAGAGTGGATTAGTCTATTAGTGGGAATCTTAGACCAATGTTTAGCTGTTAAATATTAGCATTGAGCGTCTTAGGAAACCGTTTGATCACCCGAGTCTTTTTCCTTGGCCCGTTTGTTTAGCCTTTTATCATCGCATTATTTGTTTTATCCTTAATATCGTTTTTACTTATTCAATCATCGGTTTTCAATACTTGCACGTTTTAATCGATAATTACAACCAACTTTGAATCTCTTAGACTAAACGTAATTCTAATAGAGTTAATGAGTTAATTGCATCCCGAACTGGATTTGTCACCTAAGTACTACATCGACATTCAAGTAGTCTAGTATTACTTGCTAGATAGGAATTGCACAAAATCATGTTTATCACTCTCTCCTGGTAAATATGGAAAATGCAACAAAGGAGCCTGACCATAAACGACTTCATAAGGTGTCATTCTTGTAGCCGTGTGATAGCAAGTATTGTACCAGAACTCAGCAAGCGGTAACCATCGACTCCCCAAATGAGGCTTATCACTGCACATACAATGCAAATAGATCTCAAGACATCGATTATTCACCTTTTTTTGGACATCACTTTGTGAGTGATATGCACTAGAATACAATAAACTAGTTCCTTGCAACTTGAACAATTCTTTCCACAATTCACTGAGAAACACATCTCTGCCACTCACGATGGATCTAGGGAAACCATGAAGCTTGTAAAAATTGTCCAGAAAAGCTTGAGCAATAGAGGAAGTAGTATAAGGATGAGCTAATGCAATAAAATGTGCTGCCATACTTATTCTATCAAGCACTACAAAAATGACTGATTTACCAAAGGATAAAGGTAATCCATCAATTAAATCCATTGATAATCAAACCAAATTGTGTCAGGAATCTCCAAAGGCTGAAGCAAGCCTGGATAAGTTGCAATATCATATTTACAAGATTGAAAAATACATAAGCTTTAGATATAAGTGTGAATATCCTTTGTCAAGCCTTTTCAATATAACATGTCTTTAACCCTTTGGAATGTGATATCTCTTCCATAATGACCTCCCACACTAGAGAAATGTAACCACTGAAGAATATCATTACGCAGTTGAACAATATTAAGAACCACAATCTGTGATTTCCTTTGTAAAACCTGTTGAGCACACAAATATTTCTTTTTGGTGGGCACAACTTGTTGTAATCGATTGATAATTTTCTGTAAAGAAACATCAGACTTGTATGCCTCTTGTATACGCTTCATTAAATCACAGTTTGGAACAAACATTCCCATATATAAAATTTCTGATCCTTCTACACGTGATAAAGCATATACAACTTGATTATCTTTGCCTTGTTTATACTGGATTTTATTGTAAAATTCCAACAATTTAGGGAGCCATTGTTGTTGGACTGGAGTGTTTAATCTCTATTCCAGCAGATACTTCAAACTACATTGATAATTTTGATGATGAAATGTCCAGTCAATAAGAAGTGCCTCCATTTCTAAACAACNAAAATTCCAACAATTTAGGGAGCCATTGTTGTTGGACTGGAGTGTTTAATCTCTATTCCAGCAGATACTTCAAACTGATAATTTTGATGATGAAATGTCCAGTCAATAAGAAGTGCCTCCATTTCTAAACAACAAACACTACAACCAATAACTCTTTTTCATATATTGATAAGTGCAACTGTTTACCGTTCAAATGTCTGCTAATATAAGCCAGAGGATGTCCTTCCTGCATAAATACAGACCCAATACCATGGCCACATGCATCATTTTCAACCAAAAATGGTTTGGAGAAGTCAGGAAGAGCTAGAACAGGAGCATTGCATAAAGCATGTTTCAGTTGTTCAAATACACTATGAGCTTCATGAGACCAAATAAAGCATTCTTCCCTGTGAGATATGTCAATGGTTTTGCTATGGAACTAAATACTTTTACTAAATGTCTGTAATAGCTTTCCAAACCCAAAAATCCCCTTAACTGTCCGTGGAAGAAGGTTTAGGCCAGTCTGCAATAACTCTTAACTAGGAAGGATATGTAGAAATTCTTTTAGCTTCAATAAAGTGACTCAAGTATTCTACTCTTTGAACATCAAAGACACATTTGCAAAGAACTGATGTTGTCTCATTAACATGAAAACTTACTACATATATGATGTATATGAGTATCCATAGAATAATTGTAAATGAGAATGTCATAAAAAATATCAGAATACTCTTCCTCAAAAGTGATTGAAATACAAAATTTATCAAGCTTTGAAATGTTCGTGGAGAATAAGTGCCAAATTGCATCACTAAATACTCATAATTACCACCATGAGTTTTGAAAGTAGCTTTATGAATGTCTTGTGGCTCCATTCGCATGCTCGAGGATCAATCTTGGAATAAATTTGTGAGCCACCCAATTCATCCACAAGATCCTCAATTAATGGATTAGGGAATCTATCCTTCACAGTCAAACAATTAAGTTTCCTATAATTAACACACAACCTCCAAGAACCATCCTTCTTCTTAACTACAACCAAATATGATGCAAAGGCACTACCACTTGCTTGAATAGTCCCTTGTACCAGCATATCTTGAACAATTTTGTCAATCTCATTCTTCTGATAAACCGCATCACGATAAGACCTTTGATTTATAGGATTTTCCCCCTCAATTAATTGTATTTTATGATTATGATTGTCACAAAATGGTATTAACATAGTAGCCTCTTCCAAAATATCATGAAATTGAGAAATCAGTTGCTCTATATCGGGTATAGCCCTCTCTTCATGAGTCACTGTTAAACCACCATCATATTTCAAAGAACAACTTTCCAACCCATCCTCCACTACTTCTAATGTACATATCATAGCCATTTGACCATCTTGTTTTTGCAACTTGTGAAACTTGGCTTTTATCATCTCTTTTTACAGAACCTTCCTTCATTCCTTGTAACACAATTTTCTTGTTGTTATAACGAAACTGCATTTCCAGCTTCTTGTAATCCCATGTGATATGACCTAAAGTTTGCAGCCATTATATACCTAGATCCATATCAAACCCCCAAGAGGAATGACCATATAGTCTGCTTGGAAAGAATAATGCTGAAAGAGCCAACTGAATTTTGAAATTCTGCCTTTTATATCAATCTTACTACCATCAGCCACAACAACACGTGCAGAGCCATAATCAATGATGATAAACAAAGATTTATTGTCATAAGTACCCTTAACACGCATAAGAGATCTTCTGCATCTCATGAACTTCTAAATTTCATGTAAAGTATTGTGAAAGATATTTGTCTCTCTT
The DNA here is from genome assembly GCA_900406425.1 of Iberis pinnata. Lineage (NCBI taxonomy): Eukaryota > Viridiplantae > Streptophyta > Magnoliopsida > Brassicales > Brassicaceae > Iberis > Iberis pinnata. The sequence goes on from OVBE01010923.1 coordinate 7,800, forward strand.
AGCAACTGAAGTATACCCTGTTTTTCAACTATGTATGCTAAATCTTTAAGTACTTTATTGATATAGGTCTTTTGTGATAATCCAATTTTTTTTAGAACAATATCGATGAATATTAATTNAAAGATATTTGTCTCTCTTAGCAACTGAAGTATACCCTGTTTTTCAACTATGTATGCTAAATCTTTAAGTACTTTATTAATATAGGTCTTTTGTGATAATCCAATTTTTTTTAGAACAATATCGATGAATATTAATTCCTATTACAAAATATGTCTCACCAAAATCGTTCATCTCAAAATATTCAATAAGAAATTTATTGGTGTTCACCAGAATATTGATATCGTTAGCGGCCAATAATATGCCATCGACATATAAACTAGAAAAATACACTTCCTCTTACTTAACTTTTGATACATTGATCGGATGCATGTTTTAGCACATATATGAATCTTGTTATCTTGCATACCATTTTTTTGCATCACCTAAGAAATTTTTTGATGGTTTCTCCATATAGATTGTTTCATCAATGTATCCATTGAAAAACGTTATTTTGACATCCATATGAAGAATTTCCAAATCATAATGTAAAATAAAGGCTAAAATTGTCTTCAAATAATTCTCCAATGAAACTGGATAAAATGTCTATTTAAAGTGATTTTTTCCTTCTAGAGTCTTAAACATTTCCACATTACCAATTGGATCCTTTTTGGTCTTAAATATTCTTCTTTCATTGCATCAATCCACTTATCCAAATTGAAACAACTTATTGCCTGATGGAAGTTGATAGGGTCATCTTCTAAAAGAATTTTATTTTCTCCATGTTCCATAAGATACACTTACTAATAATCTGGAGTAGCGCTTATCCTTGTTCTAGTGGATCAACTCAAATAGACTTGATCTCATTTAACTAATAAATAATGAGGACTTTGAACATGTATTTTTAATTCAATGTCATCAAAATTATGAGTTTTAGGAAGAATTTTATTATCAACTCGAGAATTCAAATTTGCATTATCCAATTAAACTATACGAACCGGTAAAGAAATTGGAATCATTTCTCCTTAAGATAATATCCTTAATTTATCCACGCTTCCAAATTAAATATCCTCAAAGAACTTAGCTCTTCCCATTTCAAAAATATGATTGACTGTGGGATCATAAAACTTATGCCCCTAGATTGTTCTAAATAACTAACAAAATAACCGCTTGCATTTTTGGAGTCCAGTTTCTTTATATATGGTTTGGAAATTCTAGCCTCAACCGGATATCCATAGATGTGAAGATAATTCGGATTGAGTTTTCTGCTACTCTAAAGCTCATAAGAAATTTTCGTAGTTTCTTTAGTTGGTATTATATTAAGTATGTAAGTTGCATTCTTTGATTCCTATTCCTTGGGTGATTCACGTAAGGTGGAATGACTAAGCATCTCTTTACCATGTCCTTAAGAGTATGAATCATTCCAGATACACCATTCATGCGAGAAAAACCTCTTATGCCAGAAAATTATGAAAGTAAAGTCTGCAGTGCTAATGTGCAGTTTCCATTTCAATGTTGTATTGGTGTACAATTTTGCACTCCTCTAGGTTTCTGTATAATAGCCCTAGATGTTGTTTACCCGATTCTTCATGCCGAGCATAGTATTTACTATCAAAATCAGAGTTGAAAGAATTTATCATTCAGTTGAGTTGATTCTCAATCTCAGTCTTAAAATTTTGAAACATGTCGAAGGCTCCAATTTTTCATGAATAAAAAATAGGTATGCAAATCGAAAGTAATTGTCAATAAATGATATAAAGTATTATTGACCTTTCCAGGATGTTGTAGGAAACAGTCCACACATATCTTTGTGTCTCAACTCAAAGACTTATGTAGCTTTATACGCACCTAATTTCTTATGTGTGGTCTGCTTTCTTTTAATGCAGTCTACACATAAATCAAAATATGTGATGTCATGTGAACCTAGTATACCATTTGACATAAGTAGCTCAACTATATTTCTAGAGATGTAACCAATGAGTTTGTGCCACAGAGTCCTTGAATTAGCAATCTCAAATTTTTGTTTAGTACCTCTTGATTCGACACTTTTATTTCATCTTGAGAACTTATAGTGTCAAGCATATAAAGATTATGATTATCCAAAAGTTTACCGGTTCCAATAGAAAAATTGAATTTAAAGTTTAAGTAGCAACTCTTTTCTCAATTAGACAGGAATAATATGATATGTCTAAATAAGAATCCAAGACTAAATTATTTCTAAAAGACGGTACAACAAAAATTTATTTCAAATCATCACCCTTAGCCTGCTTCTTTTGGTTTGGAACCTTGGAAACTTCATTTTTAATGAGCTCAAATTTCTTTCTTTTTCTCAGATCCTTAGAGGTGTTAACCATATGAGCACATTTTGTCATAGCTTTTTATCTTCCTTTTGTACACAATATGCAATGAGTTCATTAATAGACCAATGCTCTTTTTGTGTGTTATTGTTAAAACTTTAGTTGATTACGTAGAGGAAGAAGAAAGTTCAAGAAAAACAATATAACCACTTCAGCTGAAAGTTCAATCTTAATTTTGAAAAATNGTGTCTTGAATTTTGAAAAAAATAATGGGATTCTTGGAAAATGTACTATCTTATAGTTCACTATCCGTAACAATTCATTTTACTAAAGCGGTGAAATAATATGCTTATATATGTTTTATCGTTTTTTTGCGAAGTGCATGTCCATCTTAGCAAGAAACNTTTTGAAAAATAATGGGATTCTTGGAAAATGTACTATCTTATAGTTCACTATCCGTAACAATTCATTTTACTAAAGCGGTGAAATAACATGCTTATATATGTTTTATCGTTTTTTTGCGAAGTGCATGTCCATCTTAGCAAGAAACTTCTTAAGATCTTTGATCTCGAAACTACCTCTAAATTTTTTAAGAGTGGTGTTCATAATGATTATTAGACCAATATGATTGGAAAATTCTCATTTCTCATTAATAAATTAATATCTAGTAAAGGAGAAGCATGTTTTTTTCATACTTGGTGCAAAGTTAAGATTCATACATTTTAGAATGATCTTAACTTTACTTTACCACTCGCTAAAGGTTGAACATGTAAAAGTTGGAATTAATCATAAGCGATATTTGCTGAAAGAAAGAGCTTTTCTTAATTAAGTTTCACTAACCAAAGTAATCAATAATAAATATCAAACAATTGTACAATTCATTCAAAATACCAAGTTTAGCATTAATATCAAGTATTTTGACAATAATTTTAATTACTAGCGATACTCTTGTTGTAATGATAATACATTCTAATCTATAACAAATAATACATATTTTTTGAACCGATTTATCATTCACTTGTTTTAATCCAAATAATCGTCACATGTTCAACATCACATCACATGCACTTATGCACTTCTATCAAATATAAACCCACCTTTTATCGATTTAATATTTGTTATACATGCATAAAATATTTAATATTTTCATCAAAGAATTTTCCCATAGAAGTCAGATTGCCAACATCTTAAATCCATTAATCCACTTACATGTATGTTGATACCAGGTTTAGCACATGCCCAAAAGCCCATTTCAGCTGAAGGCCCAGGTGGGTGACAACCTGAGGAATCAAAGGCGACCTAAAAGGCCTGAAGCTAAATTGGGCTGATCTGACGAGCTGGGCTTTCCAGCTCGAAGCCCATTAGGTTAAAACATGTAATTATGATTTTTAAGCATGTATTCTTAGTATAAATACCCATGTAATTACTCCCAAAGCATATATGAAATTCTTTTTGAGATCACCTAAGCTTTAACCCACAAGATCAAAGATCTAACCTAATTGTTAAGTCTTATTCAACAATAGACTATTAAATTTAATTATTCTTGCTCAAATGTTTAATATGAGGATTGGATATTATAAACAAGAATTTGAGTTACCCTTATCGTCAAAGAAAATAAAGAAATGGATCCTTAGTGGAACAAACCTAGGTTCGATTTTCTGAGATGACTGTCAACGCAATAATATGAAAAGTGCTGATTTTGGAAAGAAAACAAAGTGTATGCTTTGTCACGAATACACTTGTCTTAATTCTTTGAAGAAAACCTTGACAGAACACCAAGGAAAGTGTCCTGCAAATGAGATGAGACGTGTCCCACTCTAAACATGATTGGGAAAACTTCAATCTACTTTACAGATTAAATTTCTCTTTAACCAAATGTTTGGTTATTAAAAACCAATGAAACTTTACGTACAACTATAAAATCCGATTAAAACCAAAAATTAAACCGATTAAAGAAAATCAAACCGATTAAAAACTGAAACTTCGATGTATATTGGTATTTCGGATATATAATTTATATTAAAGGTACAGACTATAAACTAAAATCGAATCAAAACCAATGGATGATGTATAAAAATCCAACCGGTTAACTGAAATTATCCAAATCCGAACTGAAATCAAATTTTCGATTCGGTCCAATAAGGTTTTTCGGTTATCGATTTCTTTGTCCAAACCTACAAATTATATACACATAGCAAATAATATCGGTTTTTGTACTTTTATCTAAAAGTACTACAACAACTTTATTTTACCAAAAAATACCACTAAACAAACTCTTGCTTTTTAAATTAATCTCAAACACACAAAATCAAATCTTAATCTATTCAAAACTAAATTGAGAATTCAAATTTAGATATATAATTTTTTAAACTTATGGTTTGGTTCCAAAGATTTATATATGTTTCGCTGAATTTCGTCTCCGGAATTGTAGTCAATTTCTGACTGTGTTTGATCATGTTATAAATTATTGAGTAAAAAAATCTATTCGTCTATACCACACTTTACTTCTTTTTTTTTCTTATTCTATTCAAACATAATCTTACACCATTTTTCTTTACAAATCACGTTTATCCTAAAGTTAACGTTTTTCCTCCCACATCGCACTGAAACCACACTGCGTTTATCACTTCATTTATTCAGCACCGCCTACTATCATTCAAAGTCTATATCTTTAGATTAAAAAGGGAAAATCGCATTTTAAACCTTGAAACTACAACTTACTAACACTTCAAACACTGAAGGTTTACTACTAGCACTTCTATTATTCAAATTATCGAAACACGCAATACAAACACTAAAGGTGGCTGCCGTCTTTTGGTTTAACGGTTTAGTTAACTGCGTAACGGCACCGTTAAACAGTGTTTATGTTAATTAAAAACATGATTAATTAACATCAAAATTTACGACACGTGTAAGAAAATAATAAAACAAATTAAAAACAAAACTTTTGCTTTATAAGATCGAGAGGTTAATGAAAAACCCCCAAATCTGGAATTCGGGTTCTTCGACCACCGAAATAAAGAGTGTGAGGAGAAGGCAATACAGTAGATTGAAGACTTAATAGATGGCGAATTCCAGTAGCTCTTCAACTGTTAATTTCTGAAACGAGAATGGTGTGTTATGTAACTGTCGGAAAGCTGCTAAAAACGTTCAAGCTTGGACCAATGATAATCCAGGGAGGAGATTTTACAGTTGTCAAGGGCATAAGGTAGGTAATGGGTATGAATCTTGTAACTTTTCAGTGGTTTGATGTAGAAAAACCAAACGGGTGGCAACATCATGCATTACTAGGCGCAAGANTTCAAGGGCATAAGGTAGGTAATGGGTATGAATCTTGTAACTTTTCAGTGGTTTGATGTAGAAAAACCAAACGGATGGCAACATCATGCATTACTAGGCGCAAGAAATGTTAATAGAAGACAAAAAGAGAAAATTATGCAGCTAAAGAATACAATAAGAAGGCTAAGTCTTGAGGCAGAGACAATAGTGCAGAATCCGACTGGATTGGTGGAGGATTTAGCTCAAGCACATGAAGAATGCGAAACACTGAGGCAAGATGTATTCATATTAAACGAAAGGAGCAATGTTTATAGAAATGTGTTGATAATATCATCAATCGGATTTACTATAATCATCATTGTAATGTTTGCAATATGGAAGTACTGATATTGGTGTTTGCTCTGTTGAAGTTTGAGTTTGAGAGATGATATTGTTGTGTTAATTATGTTGTAGTTTGAGAGATGAAGATGATGGTGTTATGTTAGTTTNCATAATCATCATTGTAATGTTTGCAATATGGAAGTACTGATATTGGTGTTTGCTCTGTTGAAGTTTGAGTTTGAGAGATGATGTTGTTGTGTTAATTATGTTGTAGTTTGAGAGATGAAGATGATGGTGTTATGTTAGTTTATGGTTTTTATTGATAGTTGCATTGTTCAGTTGTTATATGGTTGATGTTGTTAAGACAAAAACAAGAAAAAATTATGACAAGCATAATGACACAAAACATTGTCAAAGCAAACATTGCCATAGAAAACGTACCAAAGATGAGTTATAAGTTTAGCAAATAGCAAATAGCAAATGACACCAGACATAAGTTTAAGTTTAACAAAAGAGACGATAATAGGATAAATTAAAGACACGATAAGAGACTAATGTGGATGGGTTGGAGGCTGAGTAGGCTGAGGTGGCTGAGGATGCTGAGTAGGTTGAGGTTGTTCAGTCCTATTGTATACCCTGTTTCCAAAAACCTCGAAAGGTTGGTTAGTGTAAGGACTCCAAAATGTCCTAATTCCAGAGAAATTGAACCTGTATTCATGATTTTCAATGGTTGACCTCTTGGATTCTTTTTGGGATGTGGCTTTGGATTATTTGAAGAGCCAGCAACTTGTGAACTTGACTCTGGAACTGGCTGGGATAAGCTTGCAGGTGCATTTCTTCTTCTGGTTTG
>OVBE01010924.1:0-14579 GCA_900406425.1 Iberis pinnata
ATATATATTCATTGACTAATCTTACTTCACAAAAATTAAAATATTTCTAATAAGTCAAAAAAATAAATAAATAAATTCCTCCAAAATGTAGTCTAATTGCGAATATATTATTTTTAATGACTTTTATGATTAATATAAGCAAAACACTGTAATAATGTAATAGTGGTCGATTTTTCTTTATCTTAATATTATGCACAACACTATGGAAAAGTAATCGAACAAGAAAAAAAGAATAAGACTCTTTCATCTACATCACTAATACTTATTGAGTAGCAATATTAAATTCTCTATTCTTCTACCTTGATTTTGCTATGTACATTCTTTTATTTGATACACATCTTGTTCGCTTCACTTTGTATTAACATTTCTAAATTATGATTTTATCAAGATTTGGAATTGTGATTTAAATTTCATAGTGGGGATGCGAAGCATTTTTCTTCTAACTATTCAGTGACTTCAGTGATAAGAGCATGATTGTGTTGTTGGCGCAGAGGAAGGCGAACTCCGATTCTGTTGACGCGATCAAGACTAATATTTTAAGGTTTTTTATTCTTGTGCTCTAATAATGTGACATGTGTTCATTTTTTTAATACTAAACTAATAATATTAGACCAAACCAAATAATATTAGACCAAACCAAATAATCTATTAGAGCACAAGAATCATAAACAACATATCCTTACTAGTATTTTAAGATTTTTCTTCTTCTTGTGTTCTAGTAATGTGACATGTATCCACCCTTTTAACACTAACCCGATAACATTAGAACAAACCAAATTTGTAACTAATACTTATAAAATATTATTTCATAATTTTAACTAAATTTTACATTAGAATTAAAAACTGAAAACTAAAAGACCATTTCTATATATATATTCATAGGATAATATTACTTCACAAACGTTTCGGATTTATAACGTTTAATAAAAAAATATTTTGTGTTTATTATTATTATTAAAATAATATATTTTTTAAAACATTATATCTATAATTAGAGATGTAATATCAAAAATTAAATATTTCTAATAAGTCAAAAAATCTAAATTTTTTTTTTATGTGTTAGTATAATTGTGAATAATTTATTATTTAGTGATTTTTTATGTTTAAAATATAAAAACAATGTAATAATGTGATAGTGGTCAATTTTTTTTAACGTAATATTATGCACAATATTTTGAAAAAGTAGTTGAAAAAAAATAAAATAAATTTTAGCTTTGCAACACGTGATATTTTCTCTAGATAATAATATAATCATAAATCTTCGTCTTTAATACGGCAACATCAAAAGAAAAGAGAAATACATAAGACAAGCACCTGTTGAGAAAGTTCTTCCCATAATCTTTTTATTAACTTTTGTTTATTGTGTATAAATGGGTCGTAAAGGCCCAATATAATTGTTTGTTTAGTAGCCCATGTGCCTTGCGATATCCATAGCCATGACATTCGACCCATTGAGTTAAAAAGGCTCATAACTAGGGTTGAGCATATAAACTAAAATCCAAAATCCGAAGCGAAACCGAACCGAAAAACCAAAATCGAAACCGAAAATTTCTTCCAAATAACCCGAACAGTTCTTATATATCTCAATCCGAAAAACCGAATCTGAACCCGAACTGAACCGAAACCCGAAAGTATAACAAAAAAATCGTATATATATGACTGTATATGTAATTTTTATCGGATAATTAGGGTTTTAGGTAGAAAAAATACATTTTTAGTAAGGTGACTAGGATATTTATGGGTTTCTGTCCAATATTTTGGATTTTTAATTCGATAAAGTTGGTTTTTAGCTAAGTTGTTCGGATAATTTGGATATTTTACGGATATTTTGGAGTTTCGGTTACATTTCAGATCTTAATAAAAATGAAAAAACCGATCCGAACCCGAATGGATCTGAACCGAATCCGAACCGAATTTTCAAATATACCCGAACGGTTCCTATATGCCCCTAACCGAATTATCCGAAATCCGAATTATCCAAACCAAACCCGAACCAAAATCCGAACGCCCATCCCTACTCATAATATTGAACAAAATTCAAAATTTCAACAAAAAACTTCACATTAGATATAATTTAGTAGCTTCTAAAAATTATTTTCACTTATAATTATTTTAAAAATCTAATATTGAATTTTCTACTACAATAATAAAAAACATATGCACAAATTGTTAAAAATATGGTATTTTTGAAATTATCACTAAAACTGATTTTTTTTGAAAATTTTCTTTTGTATTAATTCAAGTTGTAACACTTCACAAAAAAATAATTACGCCTAAACTGGGGGAGTCAAATCATAAAAGAAAAGAAAAAAGTGACAAGAGCATGAACATAGAAATTTGATTTTTAAAATTTGTAACGGCTGTAACAAAATATACCAAAAATAGTAAGAAAATGAGATTTTCCTATAAGTGTTTGGAACCAATATGGCATATCAAAATTGATTTCTTTTTTCTCCTCTACACATGTCAACATATATCACATTAGTCAAAGAATTTTATCAAAACTTACTTCTTCAATATGATTTTGTTCCTAAAATTAAATATTAATTTTTGGGAAACAAAGCATGGATGAAAAAAGACTGAAAACACTGATTATATTAATTATTTATTGTTAATTCACATTTGTTTTTTTCTGCTTGAAACTGACCACATAATCATCTTAAATTATCTACAATTATAGAGATTGACCAATGATGTTTAACTACGTGTCAATAATTAATCTCTTTAGTTTATTGTCTTCTTCTTACATAGTATATATGTATTTGATATACTACTTCTCATGAACCTAAATCAAATCTCTTTTCATTTCCATTACATCTGGTATATGTCTCTCTCTCTTTTTCTTTATTGTTTATGTTAAAGTCTTTAATTTAATTAGGGTTTTTCTTTGCAACTCAATTCTCTAATGGCATTCAATTCTTACAAGATATACATCTTAAATGTTAAATCTTTGGAATTTTGTTTTCAAATAAAGTGAAATTGAGTTTCATTAGCTCTCTCTGGATTGTTTTTCTCTGTAATTTACAAGTTATATCTCATGTTGTCTACTAATTACAATCTTCAATTTAGATAAGTATTTTGTACTCTCTATAAATTTAATTACTTAGATCATTAATTAACTTCGTTTTATTTTTTGTAATCTCATGAAGTTATCCACATATTATTTTACTTGATTGATTATTATTTGATTTTTAATTATTTTGTTTCGCGCGTAATTTTAAAAAAATATAATGTTCTTAATACAAGTTTTTGAATTTATCTACAAAAAGTATATGCACAAAATAGTTAAAAATATGGTATTCTTGAAATAAATGATATTTTTGAAAATTCTCTTTTGTATTAATACAAGTTTAACACTTTAATTTAGATAAGTATTTTGTATGCTCTATAAAATTACTTAGATAATAAACTTTTTTTTTTTCTTTTACTCTCAATGAATTTATCCACATATTATTTTACTATTTGATTTTTAATTATTTGGTTTCGCGCCTAATTTTTGAAAAATATAATGTTCTTAATATTTACTTAATGTTGTAATTAAAGATCTTACCTTTTGATTTTTTATAGATAAGGACTATTGGCTAACATGACATCCAATGGTGAATGTCATGGTGAGACATTCGACGACGATGATATTGAATTTACTCAATATATGAATTCTTTAGGGTACTTCGAACCACAAAATCCATATACTATGTCATTGGTATATTACTCTCACATCTCTCTTGATTAATTTTATATATATATAGTCCCATTTTAATCATGTTATTGACAATTTTTCAAAAGACAAACCTTTCATAGTTCATAAAATATAAGCTAGTTAATAGTATATATGATTTAATAAGTAGTATCATTTTGGTAGCAACGAAATCAACAAGAATCAAATGTACCATTTACACCATCAGCACAATATTATCAAACTCTTTTGAAATCTTTTCATGAGCAAAATAACTTGGTACACAAAAATATTATCTTTGTAGGTTAGGGTCAGGGGTGGCCCTGAGCTAAAACTCGTAAAACAAGAGCTTTAGGCGCCGAAATTTATATAAATGTTAAAACACCAAATTTATTTGAAACATTTTGGTACCATGGTTGAGTACATGAAATTAAGGGCATCAAATTTTAACTACGCTTTAAGCGCTATTTAGATATGGACCGACAATGATTAGGGTTCTTAATTGTTTCTAATTACTTTTTATGATCTAATGTGTTTTTTGTTTGTTAGTTGCCACAACAGACACAGAACCTAAACAATTCACAAGAAGTTTGCTTACAAACAAGTGTACCAAATGCACCATCAAGACCATATTTTCAAACTCTTTTGAATTCTTTCCATAAGCCAAATACTTCTACATCAGTGGTAAACCAAAGCAATTTCTTTTTAGTTTATTTTTTTAATTGTTTTAGAGGAATTCCTTGAAACACCATCAAAAGAAGTTCATATTCCAAAACTACCACACACTCTTAAAAGTTTCAGAAATACCACACGCTCTCAAATGTTCTAAAAATACCACAAACATAAAAAGTGAATTTTAAGGGTTTAGAATTTAATATTTTGGATATGGGCTCACTAAATAGAATTTAGAGTTTAGTTTTGAAGGGGGTAGAGTTTGGTTTTAAGGTTTTAGGGTTTAAATTTAAAGTTTTGAAACTATTTCAAATAGTGTGGTATTTTTGGAATTTTGCGAGTGTGGTATTTTTGGAATAAGCCTAATTTTTGGTGGTATTTTTGAGAATGCCTCTTGTTTTTATACTTTAATGATTTATTGTGTTTTTAAATTTTTAGTTGCAACAACAACAACTAAGCAATTCACATGAAGTTTGCTTACAAACAAGTGTACCAAATGCACAATTGGGACAGTATTATCAATCTCATTCAAATTCTTTCAATGTGCCAAATAGTTCAACAATGGTACACCAAAATATTCTTTTCTTTTTATATTAATTCCAATCTTTTTATGATCTAATATATGTTCATTTCTTTAGGAGCAACAACAACTACAAAACCCACAAGAAGTTTGCTTACAAACAAGTGTACCAAATGCTCCATCAAGACCATATTTTCAAACTCTTTTGAGTTCTTTTCAAGAACCAAATACTTCACCAATGGTACACCAAAAACATTTCTCATTAGTTTATGTTTCTTAATATTGCTTCTAATTTTTTTATGTGTTTTCATTGAAACAGCAACAAAAACGAAACAATTCACTAGAAGTTTGTTTACAAACAAGTGTACCATATGTACCAGTAAGAAAATGTTTTCAAACTTATTTGAGTGGTGTCCAAGGGCCAAATACTTCTATAGTGGTATGTATATATACCAAATCATCTTCTTTTCTTAACTAATTAATGATTCCAATGATCTAATGTATAGGAACAAATACAACAACCAAACAATTCACTAGATGTTTCCTTCCAAAGAAGCATACCAAATACATCATCAGAACAAAATCTCCAAACTCTTTTGAATTCATTTCAAGAACCAAATACTTCTACAATGGTACAAAATCATTTCTAGGTCTTAACTTTTGTTTTATAAATTTTTTCTAAACTTTTAGAATTTGATATATACAAATTCATGTACTAGATGGAGAATGGGGAATATGGTGAGGAAGATTATAATGAAGATCAAACTATGGATGTTTCTTCTGATTTTCCAAATCATTTTCAAGAGCATTTGCTTCCTATACCTTTGTATGGAACTAATTCTTTTTAATTGTTATTTAAAAATAGAATAATTGTTAATTTATTGTAGACTTTAAAATTGTAAAGAGATATATTAAATGATGCAGGATACAAGAAGAGCATTCATTAGCTCATCATTTTGTTGCCACTAACTCAAGTGCAATGATGACACCTTCTGAAAACCTAGTAAGTAACATAACTAATCTATGCAATTAATAAATACATTTATTAATATTTTATTACTAATCATAGATTATGTAAAAAACCTATATAAAGGTTCAGATGCAGAATCAACAGTATCATACTTTTCATGGTTCTGACTCTTCACTTAGGTACATTTTTTAGATTTTTATGAATAAAGTTTCAATAACTCTATATACTCATTTATCCTCTTTTTATTTAAATGATTTAGTGAATTTTATTCAATCAATCAAAACCAAGGTTCAAACAATTGGAATCGAAATATGCAAGAGAATTCAGAGCATCATCTCAATCCCATTCCAAATCGGTACTAATATATTTAAATGCTAGGTTTTAAACACCTATAATTTAACATTAAGGGTGAAAATGGTTGTAACAAAAAATAATCAGTAGAATAAGATAGAAAAATGTTGGTGGTAGAAAAACTAGAGAAAAATTCGTCAGTTACATACTACGAATTTGTAGAGGAACAATTTTTGGTGGGATTGTGTCCTTTCTTCTTGGTTATGCTACATGTAGAGGAAAACATTTTTTCTTAAATATTTGACAAATAGTTAAATGATAGGAGAATATTATACAATATCTGTTTTTCTCTTGTTTTATACAGCTAAACTACAAATCATTTACACCTTGATATGTCACAAGATATATTTATACATTAACAACTATATATAAGAAAATATTAATATATTCTTTTGCTATTTTTATTGGTTTCACATAGGGAATATTCTCTACAAAATCAAACTTATCTAACTCCTGGGATGAACATCTCCTCCATACCTAGCCCTCAAATGGATTCAAGCTCTACCAAGTATAAATATATGGAGCTCTCACTATATATATTTACAATTACATAAAACATTAGTATATATTCTTTTGCTACTTTTGTTGGATTTTTACAGGACATATCCTATGCAAGATCAAAATTTTATGAATCCTAGCTTGAGTAATGCTCCACAATGTCCCATCTCCTCCATGCCTAGACCTCAAATGGATCCAAGGTCTACCAAGTCTCTAGTTCTTGAATAGTTACAAAATATCTAAAACATATATCATTGTGTTTTCTTTTTTCTAAATTTTGTTGGATTCAAGCAGGACTTTGATGACTTCTAGCTTGAACAATGCTCCACAATGTGGCATGTTCAACATGCCTACATCTCAAATGGATTCAAATTTTACTAGGTATGAAATTCTACCCTAATTAAAATTACACAAAGGATGACACATATTAATTTGCTTACATCATTTGCAAAAGTAAATTTTAATAATGCTCCAAAATATAGATCTTAAATTGGATTCTAGATCTACCAAGTATCTAATTCTCACTAGCCTTTTATAGACAAATGAAAAAAATAAAGTTTTTATGCTTCAAAATGTTTTTTGGTCGTTGGAATTTCTAACCTAATTTTTTTTATAGGCAACATGGTTATGGACCTAATTTGATGAGTCAACCTTCGTCAATGTTCATGTCTCTTGAGGTACAACATCTCTAGTGTAATTAAATAATGCTAACCATCGATTATATATGTAATGTTATTTATTAAATTATTGTTACAAAAAATAAAAGTATTCATGACTAATGAGCTTCAAAATAGGGAAATGGAGACCAGATAAATGGACATTCTTTCGACAATGGAAGAGCAAGAAACATGAATAATAATGTATATATCTAAAGCCAATTAATTTTCTTCAAGTTTTATAAATGTGAATATTTTGTTGAAAAGAAAATGCATGTTACAGGGTGGAGTTTCAAATCCTGGACAAAGAGATTTCAACAGATATTTGGAAAATGTAGAATCATCATCATCATCCTCTGCTCTACGAGAAGACAATGAGTTTTCAACTGCAGCCAATCATGCCGAAAACGGGTAAACATATATATAAATATATATATATATATATATATTTTCCATGCATAACTTAGCACTCATTTAAAAATTAGCATATCATGTGATTTAAAGTGATCTTTTCATCATAAAAAACTTGTTAAAAATATGACATAAAATATTAAAAGGCCCAATAGAATAAGCTAAAGGAATCCCATTACGAAAATGAAATTTTATTTAAGTTTTTTTAGTGTGATCAGGGTTTAGGACATTATATAAGACGTTTTAGTTTATTGTAAAGATTAACACTTTGATCAATAAAGACATGCTGGAGCGCATGGATTTGCTTCAATCGTTTTCTCTCTTTCTTCTAACATAAAATCGCATATTTTTAAACATAACTATATAATCATAACTAATACTTATACTTCAGGTTGTCATTCAACACGTATGATCCATTTTTTGACATCTCCGAACTATATGTTAATCCAGACTTTAGAAAGTTTATGGAAGACAAAAATGACGGTAACTAATTAATGTTTATTTTGGTTCTTTGTTTATTATATTTAATTTATCTATGGTTATTATTATTTTATAGTAGTTATATATATTTAGGAACCATAAAAATTGATGATAACTATTGTGTAACTTGTACGTTTTTCTTAATGAATACAGGTAAAAGATATTAATCAAGCGTTAAGAAGTGAGGTGTTCTTCATGACAGATCCAAAAATGATCACCGGTTTCAAATATGAAATATTGTGTTGCTATCATCAGTGTACTTCTTTAGTTCGAACTAATTATGTTGAGTTTTTTTTTTCTTAAATTTTTTTTATTTATGGTATTCAAGTACTTTATATTGTTGTTGTTGTTTATGGTACTCAAAATTTTTTAGACTTGTTTATTATTATTATTTTTTCTTTGTCAGACTTGTTTAGAACATTAACCCAATTGAGATACATATAAATCCATTACGAGATACAACAAAACCCATTAAAGGATAGTAGTCTAATTCCCATATAGAGAAGAACGCATTCGACATAAAGCAGAAAGAGAAATCCAAAGTCTGGTTAAAATAGCTCTCACCTATAGAACATGCTGAACAAATCTATCCTATCATCATAGGATAACACCTCGTCAACAAAGCTGATAAAATCAGTGATCTGCTCTAACTGGGTTACTATTCTAACCGTAATTAAAACCAGAAGACGATTTAAGCATACAACAAAACTAATACACACTAATAATCTAGGCGGTAAGCAAAAAAATTAAGCGTGATAAAATATGGTGCCAAGAGTGGCCACATGACCTAAAGATGACCTTCCAAAACCAAGACGCTTCACCCACCTAGTGTGGCTGATAATACCAGACTTCACAATAACCATCACAATATCTAAAACCACTGGCATATACCGGAATCGTGATGAGATTGATGATCTCAAACCTCAGCAAGCTACAAACTTGAAAGTGAGACCACCAGATGTAAAAACTTGTGACTAACCCAACGATGCTTTCTGTCCGTCTATATCTCCTTCCAACAAGCCATATAACTCCACATGCAAGGACCAAATCAAGTGGTCCACATCTAGATAGGGATTAAACGCCGACCTGGAGACCAAAATAAGATCGACTGAGCAAGCATCATCTCTCGAAGTAATAAAGCCTTAATAGTGCATGCCTGAGAGATCACGCCAAAAACGGTTGTATTTAAACGGAAAAATTTCGATCTAAAAATCGACGGAAAATCGACTGATTATGTCTATCAATAATTATCCGTCGATAAATTTATTGACGGATTGTTTTTCCGTCGAAATTATCGACGGATTTAAATCCGTCGGTTTTTCCGTTCAGATTTTGGCATGTTTTCTTGTAGTGTAAAACACAGTAGAGTTGATCATTTAAACAGTCATCACACCAAAACTATACAATCCGAAACAGTCACAAACCTAAAAAAGAAAAAGAAAACGAGAAAGAGGCACGTGCCAACGTTCAGCCTGACACCGGCAACCAAAAAATGTGTATTAATGAAAAAGAAATCGACAGGAAAGTTGTAGAAAGAGAAATAAGAGAGATTTTTGTTACAATGACTTGTTTATTATTAAAGAAGTATTTATGTTGACAAAAGAAAAAGAAGTGTTTATAGCCTTTTTATATATGAGCACCATTTTCAAAATTAGGTAAGGGAGCCAAGAACTAGAAAAATGGATTTGAGTTAGATCTATACGATTTTACAATGATAAAAACAAAATAACCGAGCTCGTAAAAATAAATAGAAACACATTAAATTTTCAGAGGTTTGTTTTTTCAATCGTCATCCCCGTGACCTAGTTCAGAAACAAATCTATTAGAACAAAAAATCAATTACATTATTGCAAATGCATAAATTACACGCGTCCAACTATCTTATCTTCCACTCTTTTTTAAAATTAAACTCTTTTTAAACTATCTATACATGAGTTATAGAGTCTAATCAAGTAGAACATCTCCATAGAAAAATGTTTAAGGGTTCTAAAATGGGTTTCTCATAAATAAAAGCTTAAAAATAATTAAAAATTTAAAAAATCGGCTAGAAGCTGTTCTTATTAAGGGAATTTAAGAAACTCTCTACAACCTTTATGTGACTAATTCCTATTGGTTGGAAAAGGTGAAAATTTCTCACCTCTCTCTAGCACAATTCAAAAGCATATATTCTCTTTTTTTCTTTCTTTTTTTGTTAATATATATTCTATTTTTTTCATACTTACTATTTCTAATTTTTTTTTTGGGATAAAATATTATCTCTAAAGTTACAGTTACGTGTATATTTATGTTGTTTGTTGGATTATTCTGCAACATAATTATATATATTTTTTAAATGTGATGTGGACGGTCTCGAAGGTACTCTTTAAGTATGTCCCATGCTTCAAAGAATGATTCTACATGACCTTTCTAAAACTGACAGATCTTGTTTCTTAGGTTGTTGGTCCTTGTAGAGGTATAGAAGTGGCTTAGAAACTTGGACTTGCATTCTTCCCAAATTTCTATGGAGTTAGCCGACAACGTTTTCAACCACCTGAGAGCCCTATCTGCTAGAGAGTGGTTGAAGAGCTTACAGTGCATGAAGTCCTTAGAGACTCCATTAAGTTGAGTTGTGCTGCATATATCCTCAAAGCTGTCTATATGATCCATAGGATGCTCGGTAGGCAAATCATGGGAATGGTTTTGCCTGAGTAGCTGGATGAGATGGAACGAGAATTGGTAACCTGTCTTTGAGGTTGGCGAGGGTGTATAGCATTCTTGTTGACAAGGAAAGCTTCAGGGTTATTGAAGTATCCAACTAGTAGCCTGTTCTGATGTGGTAGGTGATTTCTGGGTTGTTCTGGGATCAACACGCCTACTTGGTTGGCGTTTCCATCTTGTTGTCCTTGTGGCACTTGAATGCTGGTTCCTCCTGGCTGGTCAATCGCCAATACTTGGAGACCAACACATCCATAGTATAGTAAATTGTCGATTTCCCAAGAGACCAGATTGTGCGACTTTCAGTTAAACGTTGTTTCTAGTCGAGAAAGTAATTAAAAGAGTGTTTGGTTGTTTTAAATCAAATAATATAAAAACAATAAAGTAAAGTGGTTTTAAGCAATTAGAGAAAACACTAGGCGTTAGGGAATTCCACAGGTACTCAGGTTCAAAGTGATCCCACTTTTCCGTGAACTGCCTATCCTTCCAACCCTTATGGCTCTTGAGTTGGGAGACGACCAAGTCCAAGCGGCAATTATTGAACCGCATCTTGGGTTTG
The DNA here is from genome assembly GCA_900406425.1 of Iberis pinnata. Lineage (NCBI taxonomy): Eukaryota > Viridiplantae > Streptophyta > Magnoliopsida > Brassicales > Brassicaceae > Iberis > Iberis pinnata. The sequence goes on from OVBE01010924.1 coordinate 11,488, forward strand.
TGAGGCAACAGCTTATGTTGGAAATCGAGATCTATGTCCGGTTCGTATACTTTGTCTTCCTCGTTTTGTTGCGTACTGCTAGAAGCGACGCCTTTTCCTTTCTCTTTAGCGGTTAGAGCCCGCTTTTTCTTTGCTGCTGGAGGTGCTAGAGAAGATGAACGGTCGGTTTGAGGGGGACGTTGTTTGGTGGACCGAGAGCGAGTGGATCTCCTTGTGGCTGTTGGTTGAGCTATTGGTTGTTCTTTGTCATTCTCCTCTCCGTAATGTGGTTCTGAACCATATCAATTTTGTTTATTGGGATCCATTCTTGCGCGAATCAAAAAACGAGTGAGGGAATCGAAAAGGGCTAAAAAAACCGAGTGGAATAGGCTCAAGAATCGCACAAATTGGTTGAGAATTTAGAGAGCTTGATCAATGGATCCCTTGGAGGTTTTAAGAAATTTTTGTCTAAAAATGGTGGAGTGGGAGTTTAAAATCGTGGGCTGGGCGAAGGATCGATCGATCTCTGCACGGATTGATTTATCCCTTTTTTCGGAACTACCTGAATCGTTTTAGATTGATCGACCCGTTTTTGTGATGGCCTGGGTATCGATAGATGCATCGATCCATAGACGGATCGATCGATCCTTTTGCACGGGACGATTCTGAGTGAGTGGATCGATCGATCCACGGTTAGATTGATCGATCTGAGCGTTCGACCAAATCTTATATTTTCTGAACTTCCTGAATTACTTTGAACTCAAAACAAAAAGTCAAAAATTAGTGATCTAAAATATAAAATGACTCAAAACTAGGACCTAATAAACTGAAAACACCAAATAGTGGGTTGCCTCCCACTCAGCGCTTGTTTAACGTCAGTAGCTTGACGGTTTTTTACCTCTAAATCGAGGTTGGATCTTCTAGAGGAATCTCAGGTTCCTCCATTAGCTCTGAAGTAGCTAGATAAGACTTAAGCCTCTGACCATATACAAAAAATTCATTTCCTTGGTGGTTTCTAAGTACAACTGCACCATATGGCCTTACCTCTTTGATGACAAACGGTCCAGACCACCTAAATTTCAATTTTTCTGGGAATAATTTCAATCTAGAGTGTAGAGTAATACCTGATCATCTGGTTGGAAGTCTCTCGGAATGATTTTCTTGTCATGTGCAGCTTTTGTCCTTTCCTTGTAGATCTTGGAGTTTTCATATGCTATGTGGCGAATCTCTTCAATCTCATGGAGTTGAATGAGACGCCTTTCTGTTGCGTTCTTAATGTCGAAGTTTAACAACTTGACAGCCCATGTAGCTTTATGCTCCAAATGATAAGCCTTTCCATAGACAAGGTTAAAAGGAGTAGTACCTAGAGGGGTCTTGAATGCCGTTTTGTATGCCCATAGAGCATCGTCTATCCTCAAAGACCAATCTTTCCTGGAGCTATTTACCATTTTCTGTAGGATAGCTTTGATTTCCCTGTTAGAAACCTCTACCTGTCCACTAGTCTGAGGGTGATATGGTGTTACGACTTTACGCTTCACCCCATGCTTCTTGAGCAAACCATCAAAGTCTCTATTAATGAAATGGGTTCCTCCATCGCTAATTGCTACTCTTGGAACACCAAACCTGAATAAATCATAGACCTGAACATTATTAGCACAACTTTCGCATCATTAGAGGGGCTAGCAATCACTTCAACCCACTTAGAAACATAATCAACTAGAATATAAATGTTATTATGAGAAACAATTAAATGACCCATAAAGTCAATCCCCCATACATCAAAAACCTCTACTTCAAGAATGAAGTTCTGTGGCATCTCATTTTGTTTTGAAATGTTCCCTTGTCTTTGGCAAGAATCGCAGTGAGATTTGAAGTTGTGAGAATCAAAGAACATAGTGGGCCACCATAAACCTACTTGGAGTACCTTAGAAACCGTTTTGAATGTAGCGAAGTGACCAACATAATATGAACCATAACAGTAGTTCAAAACATTATGAATCTCTTCCTCAGGCAGACATCTTCGGAACGTACCATCTTTGCAAAGTTTGTAAAGATATGGTTCATTCCAGTAATAATGTTTGGCATCCTTCAAGAACTTCTTCTTTCGGTAACTTGAAAAGTTCTATGGTTCTACATCAGCAGCTAAATAGTCAGCAAAATCACGAAACCAAGGAGTAATCAAATCGTTTCTTTGGGGTTTAGAGATATAATTGCTCTCATCCTCTATGGTGTTGATAGCACAAATGCGTTCCTATGGAAAATAGTCATCAATGGGAACATTCTCTTCAACTGTGTTGGGATAGGCGATATGCAACTCAGTTTTCAATTCCTCGCTTGTCTTTTATCTCTAAATCAAATTCTTGCAAAAGTAAAATCCAACGCAGTAATGTGGGTTTAGCATCCTTTTTAGAAAGGAGATACCTCAATGCCGCATGATCAATGTGGACTACTACTTTGGATTCCACTAAGTAAGATCTGAACTTCTCAAAAGCGAAGACATTTTCTAGGAGCTCTTTCTCAGTTATTGCATAATTGTGTTGCATTATATCTAGAGTCGTGGAGGCATAATAAATGACAAAGAGCTTCTTGTCTTTTCGTTTTCCAGAAACAGCTCCAACAACGAAATCTCTTGCATTGCACATCACTTCAAAAGGTAATACCCAATCTGGTGGTTGCACAATTGGAGCAATTATCAAAGCTCCTTTGAGCGCTAGAAAGGTTGATTGGCAATCATCGTCCCATTCGAACTTGATATCGCTGCACAACATCTTTGTAAGAGGTCTAGCAATCTATGAGAAGTTCTGAATAAACCTCATGTAGAAACCCGCATGACCTAAAAAGCTGCGAACGTCCTTGACGAATTTGGGTGCCTCAAGTTAGTCATGACCTCAATCTTGGCTTTATCCACTTTGATACCTTTCTCATAAATCTTGTGTCCTAACACGATTCCACTAGTCACCATGAAATGTCACTTTTCCCAGTTCAACACTAGATGTTTCTCTTCACATCTCTGAAGAACCCTTCACAAGTTAGCAAGACAAACATCGAAGGAAGACCCATAGATAGAAAAATCATCCATGAATACTTCCATGATGTCTTCAATAAGGTCAGTA